>JABRWK010000668.1:10257-22124 GCA_013372445.1 Hypothenemus hampei | reverse complement strand
ATTGATAACACCGTGCTGTATTTAAAAAAAAAGTTGAATGATGATTTCACAAAGCAAGGTGTTTCTATATGATTCCTTGATGTTTGTTTTAGAAAGACTTCAAATTTGCTTCAAGGCGTCAGCCTTCTTGCAAAAGTGTTTTAAATGTAATTGGGTCACCTCATCCAAATAAATTTACCATCAAAACAGCCGCAGTCAAAAATTAAAATTGGCGTGTTCCAATGTTTTTTCGAAAAACAAAACTCCTCAATTTTAAGTGAATTTATTCCAGTTAAAGTCCCCATCTTGTACACTACATTCATTTAACTAGTTTGCAAAAAAACTGTACGTGTTGGCCAAAACCTGATTAGAAACATAGAACACCCGTTAATTTTGATTCATCAGAATTCATACTGCATAGTGTAATTAATGCAAGGCTTGGCCGATTTATATCCACAAGAGATGGTATTCCAGAAACCTCCGAAGTACTTCTAGATTAATCCAAATTTTGAGGCTAAAAAAATGATTAGCCAACCTAATATTTAAATTTCTTGATTTTTTTTGCTTTTCTAATTTTTTGTCGCCTTTTCTCATTGCGATAATTTTGTTTATTTCCAATCTGTCTCTTATTCTGTTTCTGTTTTAATAAAGATTATTCTATTTAGTTAATCAATTCCTTCTCCTTTTTTTGTATTCTTTTTATTTAATATTCATTTCGGCCCTTAACTCTCTTTGATTTGTAGATCTATCAATTTTTAATTATTATTTTTTCTAGTTGTCATTTTTTGTATGAAGCATAACTTAAGGGGTTACACCTAGTCATGCATTCGTAAATAGCTATTTATGTAATAAGTGTGTAAAGGTACGTTTTATGGCATAAGCTCAGAGCTGTTTTGCGCCGAACCGAAGGTGAAGTGCAAAAAAAATCCCCGCTTATGCCATAAACCATCTTTACTCACGTATTGCATACAATATTTTTTCTACAGGGGAAATTTAGGAAAAACATTTTTTCTATAGGCAACTATAAAATGTCACTCTACAAATCAAAGACTGTCAAAAGCTTTTCTTTACGTTTGCTTATCCATATCCAAAGGATTCATTATACGCTCGTAGAAAAAATAATATATACAGTAAACTACGTCTATAACGTACACTGGACATAATGTACCTTCGGATATTACGTACGAATTTTCTTGGTCCTGGCCAAAAAATACACTTGATTTTTTACTGGATATAAGGTACATCTGGTTATAGAGTGCCCATTTTTTTGTTCGTAGAGGAAACGTTATAACTGGAGTTTACTGTATAACGATAATTATCATAATTATTTTCTTACTTTTATCACTGTTTGACATGAAAATTATTATTTAATGGAATAAATGTTTAAAGTTCAAATTTATTTATTTTTTGACAGTAAATTTTTCGACATCGACTAACATCAAAACAGTACTATCAAAATGGCTCTGATATCGTGCACTTGCGCACTGTGAATTTACTTTACGCAATGTCTTTATATACTATAAGACGTTCGCAACTGTGTTTATAGTTGAATATGTATAAAGAAGCACTTTTGACACCGTTTGCGATGTGTAAAATGATGATGAATGTTTTATAACCGCCTGTAGAAAAAAATATATCTTTCATTTGTTTTTTTTCCCATTAAAAAAAAATACAATTTTTATTTTAAACTTTTATCGTGTTATATTATACAACATTTCGCGGCGATCGCGCTAAATTTAATTAAGGTTTTTTGGAATCAAAAATACAAACTAGTACCTATTTATTAAGTACAATGTACTTGAGGGATTGAACGAAGAAATTTTCAAAAAATCATTTTTTTTTACAAAATGGCATCGATTTGAAGTGAGCGTTCAATTTAACGGTATTTTTAACACTAAAAAGAGAACGTGGGTGAAAAAAAAAACTTCCTTCGTTCAATCTCTGTCTAATTAAGAAAGAAAAAAGCTGTAAAAATTTGAAGTCAATCGGTGCAGAAGTTTCTGAGTAATCGCGCTCAACGATCTGAAAATATACTCGTAGTTTCGAGGAAAATGGCTTTAAAGATTTGCACTGAAGTTACAGTACGAAAAGTTCAATTTTTTTAAAATTATGTGTATATAGGTATTTAAAAAACGAAAAACTTATGAATATCTTTGTACATCGTATTCAAAATGGATCCATTATTACCTATATTAACATAAAACTATTATACTGTTGAAACTTTATTATAAAAACCCATTATATACACCGGCACAAAAATTATTACATCACTTGAAAATTCATTAAACTTTGATAACAAATTTCTTCCCAACCATTGGTTGGATTAGAGTGATTTTTTTTTCAATCGTAGCTCTGTTATGGGTTAATTTCCTGCAAGTAGGAGATGCTCAAAAAGTAAAATCTTCATATCGTACAGGGCGTATAAATAGTGTCATATTTTTTTAATAAAAATTTAACATTTTCTGTGGGCAATACAAGGTGGCTCAGCAGCAGACAACAATTATGGAGTGATATAGCTTCATATCTCCTGAGTTTTTTGTCTAATAAATTGTGTTTTGTCAAAATTAATGTACCTACATTTAAAAAAAAAAATTTTTCGCCCAAAAAACTCATTTTCTTAAATTCAAGTTTTAAAAACTTGAATACCTCTGAAAGGATGCAAGATAAATGGAACATTAGAAAAACAGAATACTCAGGAGACATGAGGCGAATCGACTGTGTAGTTTTTATGTACCTTAGCCACTTGGTATTGTCCATGGAAAACTTTAAACTGATGAAAAACATGATACTATTTATACATCCTGTACAATATAAAGATTTTATTTTTTCAACATCTACTTGCAGGAAATTAACCCATAACTGAGCTAAGATGGAAAAAATTCACTCTAATCCGACCAATGCTTGAGAAGATATTCGTTATCAAAGTTTAATGAATTTTTAAGTGATGCGATAATTTTTGCGCGGAGTGTATTACAAAGGCACACTTTATCGAGTAGATGTCCAGATATGCGCGCTAAGTTACTTAATTGCCTTGATGTTCCAATCCTCTTACATAAAAACGTCTGTAGCTTTTTCTATTTTGCTCTGATCGCCTTGAAATTTTGAACACACGTTCTTAAAACATTAAACTTTAAAAAATGATTTTTTTTGAGATTTATGATTAGATGTAACTCCTTAAAAAGTTTTGCATTATTCAGATTTATCATAAAATAAATTTAAATTAAGAAAACAATGCAAATAGGTATTTCTGTTAACCAGAATAGACATTTGGGGAAGTGCTATCTCATATACATACATATGCAAACTAATACAGTCCTAAATATACTTCAAAGTGGTTGAAGACAGTAAAACGGAATTCCAATAGACGGTTACTAATTCGAGGAAATTGTTCTGTGCTAGTTCAATAAGTCCACGAAAAGGTGAGAGATAGCAGAAATCGGCGAACTTTGAGAGTTTCGCAATTTCAATATAAACACCGATTTTGTGCGTACTTTTGTAATTTTATCGTGTTTTACGACAAACAGATCTAGAAATTCTAGAAGAGTTTTCTAACTTTTTTATTTTTGAGTAACGTAATATCGAAAGAATTGGTGCTTGATTTAATCGGCATTCAAACAAGGTATAATTAAATATCCTAAATCTATATGCTAAACTGTGTTGATGCTTATTTTGATTAATTAAATATTATTCCCCGATCTTATCGGCGTAGAACTGTTAAAAATCAGTCAATCATTTAGGTAGGCTTTCTCTGTTCTTTGATATAAAGAATTACATCAAAATTTAGAGAATTATGTATTTTTGAAATATTGATAACAAGACGAATCCACCGAAAAATATACAGGACGTTCCATTTAAAATATCATACGTTTTCTTTCCATTACATACAGGGCGACCCGGTTTGTTTCGGACAAATTTAAATATGTGATAGATCTCATCGTTTTAAGCAAAAAAATTCATTTGAACATGGATCCTATCTTGATTAGTAGCGGATTTACAGGATTATATGTAACACCCTATCTTCCTGAACTGTCTATTGTGAATTTGATTTGACTAAATTTATAAATTAATTAATTTATGAGGAAACTGGACAGAATTCAAACAAAACTTAAGGAAGGTAAAATATAGGTAATAGACTAGATGAGTTAAAAAAATATTAAAATTCACTAGTAGTGTACGAGCAAATTTTTCTTAAGAATTTTATGGACCAAAACTTCGAAAAATACACTATCCTGTATAGTAGTTAAAGGCAATTTATTCTCGTATTATACAGTCTCTGGTACCTATGCACGCATATAAAATTTAAATAGTCTATCTGCAGTAGATCAAGCACAATAAAAGGAAAAACTAATTTTTTCTTTATTTTTAACACTCTGTAACTCCGCCACCGATAAAGATCGGACCCATATTCAGATGAACTTTTTTATTTAAAATGATGAGGTCTATCACACATTTCAATTTGTCCGAAAGAAATCGGGACATCCTGTATATGTTATTCTACAATTTTTACCTTTTATATCTTATTAGACACTTGAGATATAGAGGGGATCTCAAAGTGGTAATTTTCGTATAATTTTCACATATCTTAAAAACAAAAAGGAAAATCTGGTGGAGGTATCTTTTATTTTACAAGAAATTAGTAACATGTCGCCAAAACTTTATGTTTTTATCATTATTAATACGCAAGAAGCAGCTTGAAATACATTATACAAGGTGTTCCAATTTTATTGTACATATTTGTCAGGTTTTTCGCTTATTCTGAAAGATAGAAAGGTACGGTTTTCAAGACATTGTATTATATTAACTGGTAAAATTCATTTGGTACATTTAAATAATTTTTTTTATCTAAAGTACGGAACCACAGCTCATAATAAATAGATTTAAGGCCTTATTTGAGGATAATTTCCGACACTAGTTAGTTAGAACATCTGAGCCAGATAGATAGCCTACAAAATAGCCGAATATATCGGTATAGACTTTTCCTGCGGAAAAATATATAGAAAATAAGACGTATTGCACCAAATTTGAAACAATAGCAGATTTAAGTTCCTCCGTATAGAAAGCAACTGGAGATTTACGACTAAAATCTTTTATTCCTTAAAATGCCACCTGCGGGATTAGAAAAATGTGCAAAATATGTCTGAAATATACCGAAAATTAATTTAAATAATTTGTATGCACTTTATTTTTGTTTAAATATTGTTAGTTCTTATTCTTTGCTTCTACTAATAATAATCTACCGGAATAGTAAGAAATATTTACTTTCCGAGATTATTAAAAGAAGAAATTATTATGAAGTTATATTTTTTTGAAAAGTGGATGAAAGTGCAAATCCAGCGAGTAGTTACAGGGTTGAATGATTATAAGATTATGTAGATACAGGGTGTTTCATTTAAAATAACATATATGTATGTTTCAGGAATTAGCGATTTTTGATAAACATCGAGTACTCAACTGTTTTCTACATAAAACGTTCTTTAAAAATATCGAATTTACATCACCACTTTATATCTCAAAAACAAAAAGTGCCAAAAAAATCTGTTAAATATATCTTGTTTTTTTTTTTTTTTAATAGCACAGTGTCCCGAAAATCGCATCTTTTCATTTTGTATAACAAGTGAAAACCCCCTAAAAATATGAATGATACAGCTATTTTTAGTGTAATTTAATTATTATACTATTCTGGCACACTATTTACTATTTCAAAATTGTTTTTCTCAGGGCTACCGATTTGGTCATCTTTGGATCGGGATCGCTGAATTAATTCACTATTCTCTTTGATTTCGTGTGTGTAGTGATATATCTGCCCTTCGTCACGTATATCAATAAACTATGGTATATAGATTTTAATTCAGTGATGTTTACAAGTGCCATTAAACAGAGAACCTTATCATACAGCCCCTCTTTTGCCATATTATTTATAACCTCGAATAAAACTATTGTACAAGCATAAATTGTAATAAAATTGAACCATATTAACAAAACTAGCCTTCGTTTGTTATAAATTAATATATATTATTATTATTATAAATTGTTTGATTTCAGAAAGTCGATCAAGACAAACAAAATAGCAACAATGCGAATTCCCTGAACAACAGTAACAGAAATAACAGTTTCGGCGATAACTACAATCAAGGTTTAAATATACATTTATATTCTTTTATTAAATAATTTCTTTGTTTTTGTATTTTTTTAATAGGTGTGGCGACACCTGGTGGTCCCCCGACACGAACAAGGCCCTCTAGCAAAATGACGAAATATGTGGAATGTTGGGGCGCTGATAAGCCTTTCGCAAACATTGCGGAATCAACATTGGCGAAAAACATCGAGCTTACGGTGAGTTATTTATTTATTCAATGTAATTCTTTTTGTAAAAAACACCATGTAGGTGTATGCATAGGATAAGTCGCTGAATGGCCACCATATTTTAGAGGAAGTCATTAATCGACACAGATTTAATGGTTGATATATCACAGTTTCTAGTGTAACTACTAAAAATTGTAGGATTTAGTAGACACCGAAAATTTAGAAATTTTTATGTTTTGTCCACAATTGATAAAAAAATTGATCCCACATCAGACATGTCCCACACATACTGCACAACAGGCTTTCATTTGATGGTGATTTCTTCTTTTGTACGAATAGTACAGTTATCTGTCTTTTTATATTTGAACTGCTTCTCTGAATATATTGTCACTCTATTTATATTTTATTGTATATTGATTCGTGGCTGTATGGCATCCGCAAAACTACTGCATAAATCAATGAATGTTATCAGTCTGTATTCGATCTTAAATGATAAACAACTATCGCTGCTTTAATGTCTTGATTGGAAGATTTTTACAGCTTACATTTTACGGACGACAATCATTCTTGATGATGTTATACTTGAAGATGGTTAAAACGCTTCTGCTCCAGAGTTCTCCAGAAGATAGTAATGGATAGTATATCCATATCGATCTGTCTGCTATACATATAAAAAGCACGGTAAAAAGGTGATTCATGGACTGGTAATGGTGATTCTTTCTTATCTGCAATGAAAGTTTATAAATTTTCTGTGACGTCGATTGCTGTGGTGATAAATAAGCCGAGCATATACTGGATGTCGTTAATTTATAACAAATTTATACTCTTTATTTTGCTTAATGACGTGATTGGTGTATTTGGTTTTTTTCTAATATCAATTTAACATCTCAACCGGTTTCAGAATGCATTTTACTTTTGCGACTTTAATAGACCTCTAGAAGCTGGTATCAACTTTGAACCCAAAATTTCAAATCCAAAAACTGGTAGAAGTCAAACAAATATCAGATGCAATATACACGGTGGGTCCGTTTTGTTATTATTGAAAATACGAGGTCGATTAAATTAGTAAACTTTTAATATTTTTTCTGTTGATTAAATTGATGAAGCCAGAAAAACAAATAAATATGACATTTTAGATTTATTTTAAAAAATGCGTATTTTTATGGTTTCTAAAGGTGTGGCCTGTATATTTTTTGCTGCATAGAATGTAAAATATTGCTAAAATAAAAAGTTCAAAAACTAAAAACAATCTAGTGGCTACATTTTGATTTCATTTGAGTAGTTTATTTTTCGAATTAGAAAAAAAAAATTTCGACTAATGTAGTTTTTTTCGGAGTCGTCATCGAATGAAACAAACAATCATTGCAAAACTGTCAAAATACGACAAGTTGTATTTTTTTAAATAAAATATCCCGTATATTTCTGTTTTTTCGAAATCTGCTTGCCTGTCTGATTCCAAATATAGTATATACATATGTGATACATTTGCTTCCGCTGTTTACCCTATTAGTAAAATATAGAAAAAAAACTTAAGAACCCGTTAGAATATAAAACTTTACTAGTAGCTTGCTTATTTTTTATTTAAATTATGTTTTCTTTGATGGAGAAATGAAAACATTGATAGTCAGCTGCAGCAATATTTTCTAGCATGGTAGCTTTGATGTGAAAATGAAAGTTTTAAACACATTTATAAGACAAACGGCTGGATCAAATATATCGCATATACATACAGGGTGTCCCATATAAAACTTTCCACCTGAATATTTCGTTTAATATGAAGTTTTGAAAAAATTCCAAAAACAGGTCAATTCAGATGTCGAGGGGGACATCTTTTGACCGTAAATTGAGGGTTATAGGTTCAGCCTCCTTAACGAGGTAGCAACCCCTTCGCGAATCTTAAATGGCATGGGGGGGTCGAGTGGCACATCATTTTAAAGGTATTTCAAAACTGCATCTTGGAGTCCAATTAAATTTTGAATTTATCAATTCCTTTTTGAGTAAAGGAGCCTCAAAAAGTTAAAAATTAAAAAGTTGAAATTTTTTTTATAAAAACTATTAGGTTTTCGATACATGTTGTACGGAACTTTTCTCTTGGAAATGACGTCCTTAATCGTGAGTTAAGTTTATGTAAATGTTTATTGAACACCCTGTACGTACATACAGGGTGTTAGAGAAATAACTTTCGATTCTCATTTAAGATATACAGGGTGTCCCAGATTTTATTTTACAGTCAATATCTCCGTTGTGTCTAAAGATAAAAATAAAATTAAAAAAAGGTTTTAAATGAGAACTAGTTACCCTTCTAAATAAATATATGTATAATAAAAAACCTCCCCTTGCACATTCAACCCCCAGAAACCAACCCCATTTTTTTTTTCAAATGGAAACACCTATTTTTTACTTCATTTTTGAATTCTGCTTCAAATTTTGAGTATATTTCATATAATATGTTCTATACTTAACTTCAACAGTTACCGAGAAATTTACCGTTGAATTTCTATATAAATATATCTATATGTATTGTTAGTATTGATAGTTACATGTTAAACTTAAATTTTTACCTATATTCATTTTTTTTGGTTGCTTTAAAGAAAGCAGCTATTTATCGCGAGCCCAGGTTTAACCTGTTTTTTTTTCTATAGCAATTTCTATTTTTTACTTGCATTGGCGACATTGTCCTGTAACTATAGTAGTGCAACAATGGGGCGCTGTTCAATATAACCGATACATGCAAAATAACCAATAGTTTGAGGTGTTCAGCTGGAAGAGAGTTTTCAAATAGAATGAGGGCAAGAGAGAGAGAGAGAGAGAGAGAGAGCAGGTTTGCAATGAAAAGCAGTTTTTAAAAACTTGACTTGTGAAACTCGTGCTCTTAAAAGTTCTCTCGCGTGACACTCACTCTCCTTAACTTTCTCTTTTGTGTCATTTTACTTTAAATTAGTATTTGTTTGTCACTCCACATTTAGTCTTTAAAATCCGCCGTACATGTAAAACTACTAGTATTCAAAAGTGCAAAACCTAGTTGTTGATACATCAAAAATGTATTTTAATGTTGCGTGAATTAATCTTGTGTATTCAAAATTACGACAAGTATTGTTCAAAAATTGTAAGCGTAAAGTTTCTAAGTAAATTTTAAGATGCATTTTCTGTTTATGAGATTTCACGATGCCTTTTACTCATTTATAAAAATGCGATATATTGAAAACGTACCTTATATATAGATAAAATTTCATCCAAGCGCTGCAAGTATATAGACACAGATTGCCTGAATATAATATACCTAAACGAAAATATTTTTTAATACTTTATAGAAAATTTAAGAGTAACGAAACTGTTTAAAAAAAGAAAATTAGACGTAAACAATTTATTATAGATGGAAACGTACAGGGTGTTTCAAAAGATCGGACCAACTGTTGGCTGGATATACAGCACCGTTTTCTGAACAAAAAATTCCTTTTCCATTTTTTAATTAATGGCCCCATTTTCAAACTACAGCCCCAAACATCTGGCCAATAAGAACGCATCAAGACGACTTCAAATCGTCAGTATTACCAGATTTATTTTTATTATTTTTATTTTTAATTAGCTGTCTGTTTCTGTCAGATTTTTATAGCGTGTTTCAAAACCAACTAAAAAAATTAATTAATAGGTATCATAAGTACTGGTTATCGCTAGGTATTTTTTTTTCTTTTACAATTATTAAATAGTTTAACATTTCTCGTTATTTTTGAAGTTTCATTTTATAATTAATTCTTACCTTACCTTGTTAGCGACAATCCATTCCTATTATACCTATGTGTTTAATTAAGTTTTTTTAGTTGGTTCGATGGTTTTCAAACATCCTATAAAAATGTGACAGAAACAAACAGCTAATTAAAAATAAAAATAAATCTGACAATATTGACAATTTCAATTCGTCTTGGTGCATTCTTATTGGCCAGACATTTGAAGCTGTAGTTTGAAAATGGGACTATTAATTAAAAAATGGAAAAGGAATTTTTTGTTCAGAAAATGGTGCTATGTCTCCAGTCGAGAGTTGGTCCGATGCTTTTGAAACACCCTGTATATTAGCTTATTAAATAAAATATAAAGAAAAATCTAGAAGTGATTTGGTAAGAGAGCTGGTATAAGTTTGTTAACGATATGTCGGATTTAAAGAAAAACATAAGTACATATTGCATATACTATATCGTTCAGTTCAAACATTGTTACCCGCGGATGCCGAAAGAACCTTTTTGGCCAATGGTTACGTAACGTGTGCTTAGAAAACAATATTTTAAATAAAATTACTTGGAGTAACGAAAGTAACTTTTCTAATAAAGGTATGTATAACCTCTATTAGAAAAGTAGGTGGTAAGTGGAAAAATATGTATTATTGGTCTCATCAAAAATTTATTACTCATTAATCCTAGAAATCCTTAAGTTCAATTTAGCACAAATGTTTAGTAAAGTTTGATAAGTAGTGGAGTAATCGGACCACTGTTTTATGAAGGAACGTTGACAGGCAGGAAATGTGTCGATTTAATCATTTCTGGAATTCCAGTTTACTGTCTTGATGATATTAATTTACAAGAACGTCAAGCTATTTATTTTCAACAAGACGGAGCTCCACCTCATCAACTTAGAGAAGTACGTAACTTGTTGGAAATATTGCTTCCAGACAGGTGGATTGCAAATAATGGGCCTATTAAATGGCCTCCTCTCTGATTTAACTCCCCTGTTGATGAGGTTTATAAAACACCTTACGCCATCACAGAAGACCTTAAAACTTCCATCAGAAGGATAATAAATTCCATTGACGGTCGGACAGTGCTTAAGGCAACAAACCGTGCATTGCCATGTGAACAAAAATATAGTATACATAGAACAGAACCTAGATGTCTTTACCTAATTAAGGTAAACCCAGATATTAATTTTCCTTGTATTTATTTATTTCTGTTTCTTTTATAATTATTCCTAATAGACATATACAGAGTGTCCCAGGATGGAGTTTAAAAGAGGAAAAACTTTTTTATCTTTGGTTTTACGAGAAAAAGTCACTCTTCATAAAAAGTTCTGCTTCTGCTCAAACTACCATAGCAATTGTTGAATTGTCAAACTTTTATACAGGGTGGGCGAAAAGTTCGAAAATGTGAAAAAGTACCAAGAGTAAAGTACTCTAATTTTTGGAAATACATAAAACATTGTTAAAGAAAAATTTTTTGGAATTAAAAGTTCAGCTTAAATTCAGAATATCAATTATTTATTTAAAAAATTGCAAAAAATCGAGTGGTATGAGAAAAAAAATTACTATCGATAACAATAATTAAATTAATAATACTAATAATAATTAAAATTTTAACATTCTTATTGTACATAACTACCTTTCATTTCAACACATTTTTCAGCTAATTTTACAAATTTTTCATAAACTTTCCGAATAATTAAAGTATTTTTTAAGTAATTAATTAAAGTAATTTAAGCTGAACTTTTAATTCCAAATAATTTTTCTTTAATAATGTTTTATGTATTTCCAAAAATTAGAGTACTTTACTCTTGGTACTTTTTCACATTTTCGAACTTTTCGCCCATCCTGTATAAAAGTT
>JABRWK010000666.1:0-22138 GCA_013372445.1 Hypothenemus hampei | reverse complement strand
ATTAAGTTGTCAAAATAAATTGGACTTGAAATGATAAACAAATTTTGCTTTAAAATTAAATACAACTATTCATTTGGTGAGAAAGTCGTTTGTAGAAAAATCATTTCGTATAACACGTGAGTAAAGATGACACGTGAGTAAGAGGAAATATAACACGTGAATAAAGATTTATGACTTTTTTTTTACACCTCGCTTTCGGCTCGGCGCAGAACTCCCGAATTCATGTGATAAAACATTATTTTACACATTTATTACATAAATAACCATTATGTGTTTTGGTGATTTAAAAAAAATTTTTTAGTTTTCGAGAAATTGAGAGTCGAATGTACTGAAATGAGCAACATGTATGATAAATGTTTATAAATTACGTAAAGTCAATTATGCTCTGTTCAGCATATTTTCCCTACAAATAAAGTATTAAATAAACAATCAGTGTTAATATACGTTTCGAATTTCAACCGACCCATCAGAAATTAGACACTTTTATTAATTTCTAACATTGGGAAACACGTATTCAATTTGAACTGTGAAATAATCGAATGAACAGTTAGAATTACATTTCAATTTTTGTGATATTTCATATCTATAAGCATCAAGTATTGGTGTGCATAATTATGAGGATCTCCATTCAAGTTTCAATTGAAAAGTTAAATGATTTAAGCAGAAAACCAGCTCTTTCAATAATATTTGCGCTGTCAATATAGTTTAGGGCTATACCTTCCCATTTACTAGCCTTTAAAAAATATTATCACTTGTAAATCTGTACATATCATAAACAAACATATACTGAGTATACTGTTTTAACTTTCATTCTATACACGGTGAGTCAATTATTAAAAAACACATGTTAATTTTGAAATCTTTTAATAAATTATTGATACTACAATAGTTTATGTAAATAGTTAGTAAATAGATTATTGAATATTACAGATTTAAATAAATTAAATCTAGTATACGTTTAAGCCAATTCATAAAAGTTATATGATAATTGAATTATAATTAACATGCCATTGATTCACCTTGTAAGTATTCTAATTATGCCAAAATTATTTATTACTGTAAACTCTAAGTATTGTAATTTATTTTTGTGAAATAAATAAGTGGTATTAAAATATTTATAGTTTTATTTAAGTAAACATGAACTTATGGGGCCATTATTCATTGACGATTTTGAGAATATTGATCAATGGTGATAAAAGTAATGTTAAAAACAAATAAGAATATTTTTCCACGTAGTCCTCATTATATATATTTTATCTATGTAAGGTTTTTAGGAAAGGACGAATATCTGACGGTAGAAATTCCTTACGTAGGATTCAGAGTAACTCATGCAAATATTGAATCACGTTATCATTACTCTAAAATAAGTTGACACCAAATACCACTTTCAGTCAACTAGAGATATAAATATCGTTTGGGTTGAGACAGGAAAATCAGAAAAATTTGATACTCTAAAAGTGATTTAAATGGTCACCGAATTTGCATACATTCTGAATGTGCCGTCATTTTGCCAAAAAAATAACAATCCTCAATGAACCACAGACTTTAGTTTTGATAGAGTTTCGAATCTACGTTTGTAGTAATAACAATCAGATTGAAAGTTTGCATTTTAAATAACTATCAAGCATCTATGTAACTTATTTTAATCTTGAACGAAAATCTTGCTATTAAATGTTACCGTCTTATTTTCAAGTTGATAACAGTATTTATAATTAGAATTAATAATCAGCCGTGGGACTTCTCTGTCTACACTGTATCATCGGGATCCTTGGATCCTCTGTGGTATACTTCACTTTTAATTGTGGTCCAACAGTTCTGGACCGGAATTTCTAACTAATAGTAGAATTGTCCCAGAGAGATATAGCATCTTTAATTCAAATGATAATTTTTCAGGTGTAAGTTTTAGAGAGCAACACACAATGTAGGCTTTATCTTCACTATTTCCCCAACAATAACAGGTAGTTGGACACCTCAGGAAGTTTCAAAGCGAGTATAGCGTAGGTAAGAGCAGACCAACTTAGTTTTGAGTTGGTCTTTTGAGGCGTTCTCCATTAGAGATTTTACCTGTCTGGATTTAATATTTATTTTCTACCGATTATATTCTAATCTGTATAAGGAGTTTTTAATAATTGATTTTCCTACGGCTGAAGGAACCCTATCTATTCTGGCGATTCCTGGGGATCTTGTCTCTAGCCAAACCGTCCGCTGTCTCGTCAGTGTAACTATATTGTTGTATTACAGTCTATCTAGCGCTTACATATACATCCATACCAGAGATGACTATGTGCTTGTCTTTAGGAATATACTTCAAAATTACCTCCGTCTGGGAAATGGATCATGAAACTCCCAAATGTTAATTTGCAATATTATCCCCCTACCAATAACAGGCAAATTTCTTTTGCGGTTTTCTTAGGAGCTCGCTCACCACAAGCCTTCAAAGTGAAAACCTTGTAATCGACTTTTTTTGTGCTGTGTGTCAGAAGGCATCTATCAGTTTCTCTAAAGGTTTCAAAATGATAGGAATCAAACTGATAAGTCTAAAAGCTCTTGCTTTGATATAACCAAATATACTGATCTTTAGTATGAACACCACTTTAGGTTTGCTAGAAGGATGTTCTAAAATGTCTGAAATCAATGCTGGCTATCACTGTTCTAATCCAAAGGTCCAAACATTGAGTGAACTGATATCTTTCTATAGTACAATTAATTCTGTCTGGTCATGACGACCTGTAAATCTCGATGGTGTCTACCACCTACATTATTCTCGGTACCATTCAAAATGTTGAGTACTCACCATAATAATAGCTGGTCTAAAGACCAGTTAGTTGACTGTTATAATGACTTTCAATTCATCTTAAAGTTATAGAAATTTACATTAATTATCTGTTTTAGCATTTCATATAAAGTTTTCAGAGTATTTTTTTAGTTTCTTTAAATATTCCGGTGAAGGGTTAAATTTATTGAGGATACAGTTAATTTTCACGATCCTTATTAAGACTTTTATCCAGCTGCAAAACTCTCTCCAAGTCATTACCAACGCCGTTCTCGCATCAGCATTTCGTAAAAAAAAATATTGAAAACATGGACTGTATCGCAACCTTCTTGACGAGGGCCGCCCCATAATGGTGCTTGCAACCATTTTTTAATTTCGGTCTGTTTGACATTTTCAAGTGTTAGAAACTTTATGATGTTCCTTCGCGCAATACTAGTAGGTACTTTTTCCTTTATTGTAATAAATACTAACCAAGCGTACAAAATGGCTGTGTGAAATGCGATAGCTGATAACCTCATTTCTAATTCTTAATTGTCTGGCCCGTCATGGCCAACTATTCCGCATACAATTCAACAAGACTCATTTAAATTTGATTGGCCTACGTACATATCTCAAAAATAATAATTCTGACAACTTGTACCACAAAATTCCGTCCGATATATTTTTAAAAGTACTTTTTAAGACGACATTTAATCCTTTCCCGTCTTTCAAAAACTTATATACATACAGATATTTTAGAGCTCAATTATGTATTTTAAATCTTTTCAAGAATCTTTTAATAAAATTGCTCTATTTTTCTCTATCCTAAGTAATGTCATGTTGATACTTTTTTTATCTAAAATTACGTAATATTACTAGAAAATACTTTTGCTTCTTTTTAACAAAGATTCGAGCAAAAGCAAAATTGAACGCATTCAAATTTCAAATGGCAGACTGCAAGTTCGAAATGGGAATGGTAACACACTTGTACGCCGACTAATTAAAATCTGAATAGCCCTTGCACAAAATGAATCCTAAATCGGCAGTTTCAAAGCCTGCATGCAGCATTTTTTTAATAATGTTATATGTTGCTGTCTAGTTTTCCCGTAACATTCACTTTTATGGGTACGGCTAGTGCAAGATTATGGAAGTCATTATTTTTTACAGGCTGCTAACGTTCAAAAATTATGGGTATGGATTGGCCAGCACACTTGTTATTAGATTATTGTGGAGAAAATGTCGAACTCATATTGAAAGTGACTAGAGATATTGGAACAACAGATGTGGATTGAAATAATTTATTTATTTATGTTTTTCGTTTTTAGTTCATTGTTAGTAACAATGAGCTAAAAACAAAAATAGTAATTTTAAAGTTACATATATCATACTTCCTCTATACTCTTTCTAGTAAACGACCATGTTTGCTGATTCGATACTTGTACTGAAGAGTTGCAAATCCAATCGCTGATGTCATAGTTATAAATACTTACAGGATATTAATTTAAAAATATGTAGCCTCTATTACCTCAAAACGGGTACATTTTCTTTATAATCCCCAACACACATCTTAATTTTGGTTTCGAGGGGTTAAAATTTTGATATAGAAATTCGGTTACCTCTTTCAACCCTTGACCCTTCAAAACTCTCCTCTCAAATATCTTAAATTGTGTATACTTAGAAACTTTACTTTTTAAATCTAAGTGCTACCGTTCCAAGTCATGTGCCTGTGAATATTAAACAAAATGTTTTTAGTGTTGTGATTGCATTAATACTAACGTTTCTTCAAATACTGTTTTTGCGTTAGTTAAATATTTTAATAAATTAATAAGAACTGATTTTTATATAGTATAAACCAACAAAATTCAACAGAGTCAAGAACAATTCTACAAAATGGTATTAAATAGAGATGAATCAATAATTTTTCTTGATAAAATTCTTTAAAAAATGCATTCGACAGCAGAATGTCTGTGTGAAAAAATAATTATTTTACGAGATGTTCCAATTGGTGTTCATAATTTTTAACCAGTAATAGTCTCTTCTCAAACTCTTTTCTTACATTCCGAATTACTTCTGTTGGAATAGATATGCATGCCACTGTAATTTTTCTTTTTAAATAATCAATATCATCAGTTGAACTTTGTAAACAACTGATTTTCCTTCAAAAGAAATTATGACGTTAAATCTAGTGATCTTGCAGGCCAGTCGATCGATCCTCTTCTACCAATCCATTTGTCAGGGAATCTATCATTCCAATTAATCTCGGAGTGGGCGAAAATAATGAGATGGATTTTCATCTTGCTTACAATGTAAGATGTTTCCAACAATTTGATCTTCAGCTGATTTGTTATTAAAGTAAAACTCTCTAGTTAAATTTTTTTAGTAATCAGAAGCTTAGTGATCTTATTTCTAAGAATATTAGTCCAGATATTAAAATTTTCTGGCTATTGTGTGACACTATGTGTAAATTTAATATAATAATAATAATAATAATAATTTTCGTCTTTCCAATATTGATAGTTATGTTTAACACGACCATTAAAAAAATACATGACAAATACATCAAAATCGCTCTCATGAAGTTCTTATGGAATTTGCAATCTGTACAGGTGGAATTTATTTCCGTTTAATTAATTAATTTGTCCTTACAGTTTTATGTGAAATTTCAGTTTAAAATGCCACTCTACGCAGCAAATTAGTGGATTCTATGGAACGAAAATTCCTAAAACATTTATTTGAACAGGTTCATTTAAAACGAGCCGAATTTCTTTTTTCATTTGTAAATCTGCTTCAGAAAATTTTGATTTTATATTCAAAACATATCTATGGCTCACAGTACATTGGAATTTCTATCTTTATAAACCATTGCCGTTCTTTTTGCGCCTCTTCTCTGTTCTTCGTAAATAAAAATAATTTCAGTTTCTGCTACAGTATATATAGTATATATTATATACGCTATTTNTCAATAATTTGTTTTTGTGGCTTATCACTATATAGAAAAGCGGTCTTCAATTCAACAAGTGTTTACTTATTTAAATAAACAAATTGTTTATTTGAATTAATTTTTCTGTTTATGTTTTGATTGATCTTCAAGGGAGAACATTTAATAAAGTTGTACGAGTTTTGTTAGATTTTTGAAACACTCTTAACACGATGTTTTAGACACCAGCCGTAAACAACTTCTGTTTACACAAAAAAGGCAGCGAAAAAACCATTACAGACAAAGGGTTTAAAATTGCTCTATGGAATTGCAGATAGAATTGAAATTGTATCAGTTTTCTTTAAAAATAATGTTAGTGTCAAAACTGTAGCTTGATTATTCAACGAAATAAACATTTATCTCACACTTATGTACTCGATCTAATGTCAAAGTTTAGGGAAACGGGGTCAGTTCAAAATAAGAAAAGGAGTATTGAGAATCTTTTCAGGAAATGAGACTAGGACGTGGTAGTTTTGGGTCATGTTCCAATAGATGCCATTGTCACTATAAGAAAATTATCTGGTATTTCAGGTATTTTACGTACCATCGTGTGGTGATGCCATTAAAACCCTACCGGGAGCCTTCTCGAAAAAACTTGAAAAATGTCAAATTTGTGAAGGGAACAACTATTGACGCAGAAATTATAACCTAAACTTCACCCTCCTAACGGGGAGTGTTACTCTCAAAATTTTTCGAATGGGAATAGAAGTCAAGTGATACCTCACTGAAAAGGATTTTTAATTTCCTATACACTGTCGTTTCGTTTTTGAAATTCGAGTATTGAAATTTCACTAAAACATTTCTCGAAAAATGCAAAAATTAAATCGATTTTACTTGAAAACTCACCGCATCATTGAAGTAAATGTTGAAAATAATTCCCTAGGACTAATCTGCTTTTACCTTTTTTTGTGCTTTCGTTGATTTCTACAACCACACACTCCTGCATGTTATTTCCGCTTGTTCGTAGTTTTTAGTGGGTAAAAAATTATCGTATTTTTGCTTGTAAAAATTCAATTCGATTAAAGCAGGCCCATTAGTTGCTTGATAGCTGTCTTGTGACTTGTGTATTTAGAGTGTCTTGCATCTCTCCATTAGAATTGTAGTATTATTTTTTTTTCTTTTACTATCCAATTAATCTTGCCATCTGTATCTATTCTATTTCTTCTCCATATAAAAGAATTTATACATGTTAACTCGAGTAGCCATTTTTTGTTAATCCTACAAAATAACCTTCCCTTTAAAACTCATGCCTTTGCTTTTCTTTGCTTTGGACTATCAATGTTATAAGTTTCCTTTATTACACAATCATATACATATACGGATATAAAAATATAAAACAATTATAGTGTAATCATTGTTGATGGGACGTTATGTAGATCCAGAATATTCAAGAAATCCCACTTAGTCCATCTTGTTATCCTGCCAACTTAAATAAGCTGAGTCGAGCGAGCTTGTGATATTTTTAAGAAACGCGTAAGACGTTTCAAATTGTTTTGATTGTTCTGAGTCGTTTCTCATTAAAATATACAGTGTATTTAATAATCGACCAGAGTTCTTTAAAATTAAACATTTTAAATATGTAAATCATGGTGGACACTATTCCAGAATGAGTGAAAATTATTGAACTTTATTTTAAAATTGATGAACTTGGGAACAGAGCCGCAGAACTATTCAATTAAGGGATTCATGCTGACAAATATGTTTCCGATAAAATTATAAGTAAAGTGGTGGCGAAATTTCGGGAAACCGTTCCCGTTAAAAATAAGAAAAGGCAGTCTGAAAATTCAGTATTAAATGAACCCGTGGAAATAGCACTGTTGGGCATATTGCAATGAACAGTACACTGATTGTGAGTACAAGACAATTGGCCGTTGCAAGGGGCTATAATCAATTATCCAGTGGTTATTCAAAAAGTACAAATTCTCTCCGTATAAAATTCAATTATTTCAGGAACTGAATGACGACGACTTTAATCCTCGCTTGCAATTCTTCGAAATTATAACCGAACAAGCAATGAATAATACCAATTTTTTATTTAATAGGGATTTTTCGGTTGAGTGTATCATTTATTAAAGTGGTAGGTAGTTAATCGTAACAACTGATGTTATGGCCTGATTCCAATTCTAGGGTATTTCACGAGATACATTCGCAAAACCTCAAAAAATTTAAAATATGATCTGGTATTTTTGGAAATGGCCTTGTTGTTCCTTTTTATTTCTAGAAATGTGACAGATGACATGTACCCAGATTTGCCTGAAAAATTTGCCATTGATGCAGCTTTAACGAATGTCATAGCGAACAATCCTGCATTCATTGACAAAGAAGCGGTATTCCAACAGAATGGAGCACCTCTATATTACTCGCGAAATATGCTTAATTATTTGAACAAAATATTTCCAAGTCTCTGGATAAGATGAAGAGAGTGCAATTGAGCAGTAAAAAAAGAAAATTACATTTCTACTTCAAAGACGCAACACACTCTAAATACACAACTTACAAGATAAACAGCATTTTTGAAAACAAAAATTCAATAATTCATTTGCCACTAAAAACTATAAACAAGTGAAAATAACATGCAGGAGTGTGTGATGGTAGAAATCAACTAAAGCAAAAAAAAGGTAAAAGCGAATTAGTCCTAGGTAATTATTTTCAACATTTACTTCAATGATGCGGTGAGTTTTTAAGTAAAATCAATTTAATTTTTGCATTTCTCGAGAAATATTTTAGTGAAATTTCAAGGTTCCAATCTTTTAAACGAGTTAACCAAATTTCCAAAATGAAACCGTAGTATATAGGGAATCAAAAACTCTTTTTCAACAAGATCATTACTCGATCCCCATTCGCATTTAAAAAATTTTGGGGTATGACATCTCTGCTTAGGAAGCTTTCAGGTATAGTTTGGCGTGTTTCAGATTTTTTTCAACAAGCAGTTTTTGCAGCAGTTATATCTTTCGGTACGTTTTTGATGGGTCCCTCTGTATCTATTTCTTACATGTAAAATCTACCTAGTTCAGGAGTTAAATGAAAACGAGATTTTTGCCAAAAAATAATCTATTAATACTGACCAGAATTTCTTTTTTTATAGCTTGTCTTGTGAATGTATTTTTTGTCTTTCATTCTTAATAACAAACTCAACTCACATAACTGTCGGTATTTGTCAAACAGAAACTCTGAAATATTCGACGAAGTACACGCTTAGCATCCAGAAAGCTAAAGGTGTGAGCAGGAATTTTCGGGGATTGTATTGTTCAACAATTCTTTTTACCCAGAAATTTGAATGTTGGAATGTGTTTGAATGTATTGGAAACCCCTGATAATCCAGCTTTGACAGATATAATCGAAAAGAATGAGTGTGACCATGAAGAAAACGTAATCTTTTAACAAGATAGTACCAACATTATCAATTACCCGTAAAACCACTTTTAAATGACACTCTTCCAGAACCTTGTTGCTTTATGAACAATGGACATAGATGATTAAGAAGAAAGCCTAAATAGTGGCCTGTATATTCACTGTCTTTATGTCAGACTGGAGTTTCTCCTTTGAGGAGATTTAAAAACAAAAATCTATGCAATAGAATCCGAATCAATACTAGATTTGTAACAATGAATGATTAACGAATATAATAAAATTATACGGATAATGTTTTTTGAGCAATACTTTCAATACTGTATGGAAATTGGTGATGGAAAAATTTTCAATATTTAGTAAACTAAGCCCTTTGGTAGAAAGTTTTAGAACTTCGAACTTTCTAACGCTCTTCCTGATCCTGAAATTTAAAAAAGTAGAAGTCTTTGGCAATAAAATTTAACGTCCTTTAAAATGACATACCATTCGATTTTCTATTTTATTTAAGATTTCGGGACTTATCAATCGAGAAACTCTAATAAGAAGTAAAAACTTAAAAGATGCATGTTTAACAACGTTTTTGGCAAATATTAATTAGTTCATGTGTTTATAGAAAAAACTAAAATTAAACACTGAAATGATATGACAACGTAGCAAAAATACTCTATATGATTAGAATAAGAATGTTTGAAGTTGCTGAAAAGTAAAAATATATTCTCTATGCGAATACCATAACATGCTTCTTATTTATGGAGAAACTCAGTCAGAATGATTACTTTGAGCATAACAAATATTTGAACGAGGTTCTCAAAAATTTTTCGGAAGATTCACTGTGGTTCCAAAATATCAGAAAGATGGACAAATTAATCTTGAAGCTAAAGAACAAATTTCAGGTCTTATTCTAGAAAATTCTTCTAAAAGTGCCACCAGTATGGTTCGAAAAGTATAAATTTCCCATTGGGATGTGTATAGAACTCTAAAAGGGCAATTACTCTACCCTTATCATGCACAAAGGGTGTAGACACTTTCACTTGCTGAATTTTCCTGCACCCTTTGTGCAATGCCAGGACTTTTTCAAAGCATTCGAGAAAACTGGTTAAAACGCTGCCAGGCTTGCATAAACTCAACTAGTGGACATTTTGAACATTTAACGTGATTAAAACAACAATAATTATATTTCTCATTACGACGTGAAAATGCGTTGTAGTGTAAAAAATTTGTACCACTAATTGTAATTTTTACAGACAACAACAATGAGTAATTTTTTAACCAATACTATGCATATTTATATTTAAACGCGTGGGTTGAATAGATATAAAATTTGAATACATTCTATTTTCACAAAATATCTTAAAATCCAATCAGAACCCAATCAGAAAAATACTCCGATTGACACGCCCCACTCCAAGTGGTTAGATTTCAAATACGATGATACCGGTATGTCGTTGTCAATTTGCAAGAAAAATTTTAAATCTTCTGACCTGTTTTCTGCGGAATGGAAACGTTTTCGACATACATATGTATACATAGATATATATATATTGTAAAAAACTTTTTTCTTGAAAATGATGAACCGTAAGTTAAATTTACGAAAGTCGTATCCCTAACGCCCTGCAGATATGTTGGTTTGTACTTATTTGTTTTATCAGAAAATTTCAACGCATTCAGATAAACGTAAATCAATTTCAATGAATTTGAATACAGCAAGTTCCGATTCTTAAAAAGAAATTCGAAAGAAATTTTAGTCAACCAGTCTTTTCAATCCATGGGGACCCAGGAAAGAAAATCTACTTAAAGATATTCATTTTCAATTCGAAATGAGTTCTTCTAACATTCATTTTCGTGACAGTCAAAACTAAACCTTATATTTCTCTATTTCGATTCTTACTAAAATTTAGTATATTTTTTTATTGTTATGAGTTTCAATTCTAATTTACTCCAAATAGCGAGTGACTAGGCTGCCTGACAAGAACATACATATGTAAACTAGTTGCAAATAAATGTGAAAACTGGCAGAATAATTAATGCCGACATTTTCAATATTTAGAATTAAACATGAGTGCATAATAAATTTAATGTCGGCTGGTTAATGTTGAAACATAAATGGCAAAATGTCATATGCATTAAACAAACTATAAATACCTATGTCAGAGTATAATTGGTGGTTTTTGATGTCTCAGTTGACAATTTAAATCGTTCAACTTAATTTAAAATTACCTATCCCAAAGTCGCGAAACGATGAAATATGAAAAACTTCTTTATATTAAGGCGCAAATTTGAGAATACCAAAACAGTTTCGAAACTACCCAGATGGCGTATCAAAAATTCGAAAAGAATATGGAGGCTTAGACCCGACTTAATCTAAATGGAAATTCTCAAGAGTTTCCTACCGCTTTCCAGTTTCGGATATTTGGGAACACATTGAAAGCCCGGTTAAAATGCGAAAAGTTTAATTTCAACTGTCGAGAGAAGCAATGCGATAATGTTTACATCGTATAATGTATGTGTGGATGCTTAGATGCGTTTATATTGCCTTTCATTGTTTATTATTGTACAATAAAATACAAATTTTACAGAAAATATCTTACGATATAAACAGCTAACTTTTAAGACTGTAGTTATACAAGGTATCCATTTTTTGAACGTTAATTAAAGTAAAAACTACATTACCAATTTGAAAATTTATTATTCTTTAGCCAAAAATTGCAAAATTTACAATTAGTTCTAATTTAACCGAGTGCGCATCTTTTAAGGTCAGCTGAACCTCATAGTGATGCTCAAGAAACATTTTTTAAAAGTGCAACAAAATTTCCTTTTGCAAATGTTTTCAGATTTTCCATAATTTCTAAGACGTTTGTTTAGGAATTAGGTGGGCTAATATTCCTATTTTCTTTTTCATTACTCTCTTCTATCATACCTTAAATTTCCTCTGCGTCACTTCTACTTTGATTTCAACATTTTCATTGACAAGGGGTCTATGTCAGTTGAGAAATGAAATTCGGGATGGGACTCAATATGTTAGTAGTACATTTAGAATGTTTATCTATGAAAATATTAAAGGGCTTTAGCCAACCAATTTGGGAAAAAAAAAGAGCCTTCAAAATTATTAAAGACAGATTATACAGTGTGTCCCCGGATGGAGTTGAAGAGAGGAAAATTTCTTTACCTTTTTTTTTCGTAAAAAAGTCACCCTTCACAAAAAGTTCTACTTTTGCTCAAACTACCGAAACAAAGATTAGATTGTCAGATACAGGATAGTCAAAAAGTTCAAAACTGTGAAAAAGTACCAAAAGCGAAGTTCCTTTGTTTTTCGAAATATATAAAAAAATTTTAAAGAAAAGCTATTTGGAATCAAAAGATCAGCTTAAATTTAAAATAAAAAAATTAATAAAAAATCTTTATAAATTAAAAAAAAATCTTAATTTAAGTTGAGCTTTTGATTCCAAACAACTTTTTTTTAACATTTTTTATTTATTTAAAAAAATAAAGGAACTTCGCTCTTGGTACTTTTTCACATTTTTTAACTTTTTGACCATCCTGAATAAAATTGTGTGAATCCAATCTTTGCTTCGGTAGTTTAAGTAAAAGCAGAACCATTTATGAAGGATGACTCTTTTACGAAAAAAGAAAGATAAAGAAGTTTTCCTCTCGTCAACTCCAACCTGGAACACACTGGGTATATTAATAAATTTTAATCTAAAATAACAGCTAAACAGCACGAGTGGAAAGTGTGTGCTATTGTTAACCAGTTAAGTAAATTCTTGTTCTCAGCCTTTCACTTTTTTCTGTAATTCAAAAAATAAATAATTAAAACATAAAGTTTTATTTTTAAACAATTAAAAAATTTTCAATATATTTTAAGTGAAAACTTTACTTATTATTACGTTTTCAAAATCATTAAAATCTTTAAAATATTGAATTTGAATACGTGCCAAATCGGTGCTATGCCTTTATGCACTCTGGCAATGTATATTTTTATAGGCAGATAAATAATCTCATGAAGCGAATAGAAAATTGTGATTATTTAATTAAAAATAATAGACAAATAAATTCCCGTGAAGGTTGTATTCAAATATAATCAATAGTTCATCATCAATTGTCATTCAGTATTTAAATGGCCGGTATGCTTAGTACGCTTCAAAACTTTCAGATAACGGAGAAATATTTTTGAATGTGAATGAAGTGTACTTTCCTGCAGAACTTTTAAAAAGACATTGTTCATATACGTATAATGTAATCAATCATCTTTTATTCTGTAAGTTTAAAAAAATTTTTTGTATTTCTTATTTTTACGGTAATAATCGTTCTGGGACTCACATAAAAATAACTATAAAATTATGTAAAAGTAAAATTTTAATTTTTGAATAAAATTTATAGTATTATTTTTATGTTAAATTTATTTATTTTTTGAGTTAAAGAAAAATTATGAAAAAAATAGTCGGGAATAGGATCGAACTTTGTTTGACTGGGAAACAACCACGCATACTCTTCATTCGTGCCAATTAAACTTGTATTGTTTTAGATTAATATTTATTGGTATACAATCTGCCCTTAAAACTTTGAAGCCATTTTTCTCTAAATCGGGTGGCTGTTGTGCTTTAATATTTTCATTGGTGAACACTTTGAAGGTGTTCTACTAACATTCCGAATCCCACTGCGAATTTCATTTCACAATTGATACAGTTTTCTTGTAAGTTTCTCATCAATTGATAGCCTTGGATCCAAATTAATAAAATTATCTAGACTGGTTAATTTCATTAGTTTCTCCAGAACTCTGCTGGGGTTGTTAATAGCAAATCATTATTTGCCTCATATTTCAGCAGTTCCACTGCTTGAATGTCAGTTCTTTTAAAATGTACTTTGCTATATCAATTTTGAATAGTTATCAAAGCTACATTCTCCCATGCTTTTTTGATAAAATAAATAGCCTTCAATCGATTTGTAAAGTTCTGATGCCGAGGAAATATCATCCACTTTTTAATGAATGTTTGAAAATCAAATTATGAATCAAAAACTTCAAATACTGGATTTTGTCCTGGATCAAGGCGTTGACAAACAGATGTAGTGTTACGAAGTAAAAATATGATTTGAATATTTTCGATTCAGATCTCCAGGGTGTGATCTACCATTATACAGGAAAAGTAAAATTTTCAATTTTTGGAATTCTATTCTCTTGTTCAGATCCAGAAGCCAGTCCGTCATTTTAGATCTTGCCATTCGCGTTTTTTGTTTAAAAATCCAAATAATAGGTAAATTCTTAACTACAGCATTATTGAATGTCAGAGGTCGAGCAGTTTTTAAATAATCAAAAGTTTTTCCTTTTAGTCAACTATGTTTGCACAAAATAATATGGTCCATTTTTATTTGCCATTTTATTATTTACGCACTTTTCAGATTTAAATGTTAGAGTTTTATGCGGTGAAGCTTTATACTACGAGAAGCTTTCATCTGCATTAAAGAGGTTCTGTGGTTTGTACCCCAATAGCATTGCTGGTAATTTTTGTAAAAATTGGGTTACATCTTCCTCATTAACGTTCGCTAATTCACCTGAGATGCACTCAGAGCTAATGTTGTGTTTTCTTCTTCATTTTTGTCCATTGGATGCACTAAACTTATTAAGTTTCAAGTCGTTAGCTACTGCTTTGGCTTTTGCTTTTATTAGTGACCCTGATATGAGAATATGCTGGCTTCTAGCTTGTGCAAACCACTCAAAGGCAATCTTATTAATTTGCGCTACGTCAGCTGTTAATTTTTTTTAATTTTTAGTTTAAATTAACATTTACCTAATTATCATTAACTAACTATGGATTCCTTCCGTATTAGAATGTTTGCTGCTTCTGTTTTCCTTAAATTAAATTTAAAATAATTCAAACATATGTTACGTTTTTTTCACATGAAAACCGATTTTATAGTATGTACAGCGTGTCCGAAATAAGATGGACTATTCCCTTATTTCGGAAAATATACATGCTATATAAAAAAGTTTCATATCAAAGTTCAACAGGTCTTAGCAGTCGTTTATGAAATAATTATTTGACATTTACAGGATGTACCATTTTGCGGTATAAACATTAACATCATTAATTTAAATACGACACCCTATATTTTTTCGTAGTTCCAGATTCTGTCTGAATAAATATATTAATTGCTGTTAAAACTATTACATGTCTAACTGTTCTCAATTTAGAAACGTTTAAAAAAAATGTTTTCAAAATTGAGAGGTTTATAAAATAGCATTTACAGATATAAAATTATATTGCATCTCTAAGACATATTATAATATCGCAAGATCTCACAAGATGCTGGAAAACACTATTTAGTATGAATATTTTATTATAACATATACAGGTTATTTGATATCGTCTCCAAATCTGGCATGATAAAATGATTGGAACTCTCTAAAGTCAAAAGATCATCCTGTTTATTTTTCGATATTTGAATTCTATATAGAATTTTAATATGACTTTAATAAACAATTTGTGTACCTATCTGTTATGGTTTTTGCAATAATACGATTATAAAAAATATATTACTTAATATTTTTTTACAAATATATCATTGAATGCATTATGACATGTTACATCTTAAATTATATTATATTTACAAAAAATGTCTCCTAACAATTACATTTTAGTTTATCGTTGCTTTCTATCATTTTATTAAGACCCATAACTGTTCATCATAGAGCAAAAATATACAAAAATAAATTTCCTTTACATCTTTAAACTTTATAACTTAAGAATATTTAAAATTATACAGGTTGTACTATAAAGTTTGAATGAAGTGGAATTTTGCATTTTAAATAAATACCCTACATATTATAATTTTTTTTAATCTATAAAGATTGATAAATATTTTTTGTTCTTAGTGTGCATATCTAAAAGGTTTTTTATTAAAAAAAAATCGATGATAATTTTCTTGTCCTGTATCTCAAAAAGAGTTCTCATCATTCTCAAAATAAAGACAAACATGTATACTATTAAGTACTTAATAATTAATATTGATATTCTCTTACACATGTACCTACATAAAGAATGATTGTAATCTGAATATTCAAACTTTAATGGTGAATATGGGATTTTGCTTATTTATTTAAATTTGGCAGATGTTTCGATAAATTCTTCTATACACATTAGGTGAATTAATGAAAATATAACAGTAATGCCAAAACTTATAAAAAACGGAAAGTAAAGTGTTGTGTTAAATGCCGAGGGCTACTACGTCTAAATTAAGTTTTCAAACTGACCCCTTCAATTTCCTCACATTCTCTAACACGAACTATTAAATGCGTTACGGTTCTTTTTATAGAATCTCGGTTATTTTAAATCTTTTGACAGAGTTTATTGCTTTTTTTGCAATAATTAATTTTTGTTATTGATTTCTCCTTTAGATTATCTGACTCGCTCGTTCAGTATAAACTGAATTCCTTAAATATTCTCAGAAAAAATAATCCAGAAAATTGCAACCGGTGATTTAGGAAACCAATAAATGCTGTTCACCATGTTCGATCCATTTTTTTGGGTAAGCATTGTTTAAATATCATCTCGTTTGTTTTCTGAAATGAGTACGGATCCCGTCTTTCTGCATATACATAACTTTCAGATTTATATGGACATCTTAAAAAATATTTGATGGAATAAATATTTGTAAAAATGTAGATAATCTTATTCCTTCAATTATGGTCCAAAAATGTGAGGACCTACTGCGGAGTTATTAAACTGATCCTTCCAAGCATTAATTGATCATCTGTACGGGGAATGATTTTGTTTTTTGCATGTGGATTTCTAGTATTATAAATACTGTTTCATATGAGCAAAATACTAAAAAAAAAAACTAAATATTCCATCCCCCAATAACATTGCAGCACATCCCGGACTGAATATCGGCTATTTCGCGTCTAATTTCCTGTTTCAGTTCTACAATACTGTTTGGTTTGTTCCTATAAAATCCAGTCTTAAAAAACTCCCAAAAAAGTAATCTAAAAGAGTAATATCCCATGATCTTAGCTTCCAAATTGATATCCGCATTCATTGAGATTATGCGGTTTGGAAATTTTGAAAGATTTTCGGCAATACTAAAAGGCACACCAGACATTTTCTTCTGGAGCAATTTCCTGAGGTTTTCCCGTTTCCAAATTCTACCGTTTTGTTTATTTATACAGCCGTTGAGATAAAAATGCTTTTTGTCACTAAAAATGTTTTCTAGGGAAAAATTGTTACTCTGTTCAAGTATCTATTCTGAAAAGACACGACCCTGTAAATAATCTTTAGGCTTAAGCTATTGCGTTATTTGGATTTTAGAAGAGTAAAAGTGTGAATTTGTTGTCAAAAATCATTATATAATTGAGTTTGATAGTTCTAATTGCTGCGATCGACGGCGAATTGATGTATCTGGTTCTTCAGTTACACTTTCACGAACTATGGCTCACATAGGTCGACATTATGTTCTAACCGGGCTTTCCTAGCATACTGAGATTATCTATTGTTTCTTACGTATCCCATCTGTTCGAATTGCACGTTCAGAAGATCGATTTTGAACACCGAAATGTTCAAGTAAAAAGCAAAATATACTTTTTCTCGATATTCCATTTTATAATAAATTTGATTAATTTTAATGTGTTGTTCTGTTGTGCATTCCTCTATGACCACTTTTGTTCATGTTTATAGATAGCAGAACTCCAATTGAGATACACAGATAACCACATATTTTAAAAAAATATTTACCTATATTAAGTGGAGGCTTAACTTGAATCACCCATTATTTTATTAAATCATGCTACTTTCCCTAATACGATAATAACATATTAATTTTGTTAAATACCGTCAGCCTAATATGTAAATGGCCTAACTTCAAAATAACAAATTTTACATGAGAACGAAAATCATCCTAAATAATTGTAGTGCCATACGATAGGCAAAATATTTTTCCGAAAATTATAAGAAAATGAGCTAGAATTTGAAGATGGGCAATATTGCAATATGTAATTATTTTTTTCTGTACCAGATGACATTAAAATCTCATTTCTGACCAAAAGTGGAGTTAGGCTATGTACTTATTAGGCCAACGGTATGTTCCATAATTATTCTACATATATTTTTTATTGGATTTAAAAAAATTTATGATTATCAGCTTCTATCTTCCTTATTGTGAAATATCGTGTACCACTATCCGACATTTTTAAATTTTTTCCTAATAACTGAAAATACCTATTTTCGAACACTCCGCTAAGAAAATGTGAAATAATAGATTCTATTACATCTAATTTTTCAGTTCTACAGAGAGTTCCATCGAAATTTAAAGAATTGAATAACTTTCAAAACATGAATTTAAGATAAGAAATGTTTTATATGAAATTAATAAACTTTTTGCATTTTTACCGTTTTAGTTCAAGAACAAACAATAGATCAGGTAGAGTAGTCTGGTAGATCCATTCTTTTGCAACTCAAATTTTATACATTTTGCACAAATTTAAATTCTTTACGAAAACAAAAAGGTTTTTGAATTAGAATTAGAATTTTACACATTTAATAAATGTTTTTTATGTAAAAAATATAATATCAAATTAAATAAATTAATTTTCTCTTTCCACGTGAGAAATTTAATCGACTCATTGAGTTCAGCCGACGTTTAAGCCATTTTCTTTTCTAGTTCGTTATTTTCTACAAGTACAAAATATAGTTTTTATTTTATATTTTTAACCTTTAAGTACATTTAATATTAGTAGAAATTCGAAATTATTAAAAGTCGTCAATAATAATTATCGCAAGGCTCGTATTTTTATGTAATTGTTATGATGCAGGTTAGTGCAATGGAGTGAAAAAACCTACATTAATTTGACATTAGAACCATAAATAACAATTTTTCTTGCACCGTATGATTATTATTCCCTCACAAAATTTATATTCAAGCTCTTTCACTTGTATTAAATTTTAATTTAATAAAATGGTGCGACGCATTTATCCATAAAACTTATGAATCCCAACGCTATTTACAGAATAAAGTTGAAAAAAATCATACATGCAGTACTTTCATCAACGTAATATCGAAGCGAAATTCCACTACATACGCAATAATGGGAAATGGAAGCGCTTTAAAATGAGTTTTCTCTACTACAGTTATGATATTGCATTATCTTTTACGACATTTTCAGCACTTTTAATAATAAACTTTTAAATAAACGGACGTATTGAAAATTAATAATTATGTGATTATGTGCCTTTGCATTTATTTGTCTTTCAAAATTAATTCAAGTACCTCGTTTAATATGATTTTCAATAATGTTTTCAATGAATAAATTGGGATTTGGTTCGTATTAATTGTGTAATTATGTAACGTATTTATTAAGAACTCTTCAACAAAAATATTTGAACAAAATTGAATATCAAAAGGCTATCAAAAGTTTAAATACAGATATTAATTACTTTGCGAAATGAATGCGACATATTTTTATGTGAAAATATCTTTTATTTAAGTCTGTGCTCTATATTTTAATTTTTTCGCTACCCATGGAAAAGGGTAATTGTCATTGAAGATGTATAATGCGGTCCAACTATTCTCGTCTAGTTATATGAATCGTAACAACTATATATTCGGTTGGCAGCACACTAGATTTTTCAGCAATTGAGTAAATAAAATTGATTTCAAGAAAATAAAAATTATATTGTCCGAAGACTTAGTTGTCAACCAAGTTGTTATGCAGCTTAGATAAAATAAATAACATACTACAATTGAATTTTACGTTACGTTAGGAGTATATGGTATTCCAATTGAAAATACAAGAAAATAATTTAAATGAAAGGAATAGTATGTTATTCAATTAGGGGAAGATGTTGCATTTCTACAGAGAACGAATGTTTTTAGCACGAGCTGGAGTCGAGCGCACGGAGAGCGCGAGAAGAAGACAAGTGCTAAATACATTGGCAAGCCGCAGAAACGCTCTTCCCCGTGTTAAACACGATATTTTTTATAACACCCATACGATTCCGTCACTTTTTCATGCCTGTAGAGCGGGCACATCAATTACTTTTCCGAGTGCTGTAAACGGAAAGTATTTTCTAATCCATAGGAGAAGTACTTGCTAGTGCCAAAAATGGCGCTGGTATTATGAAAAATTTATTTATATTAACATTCTATAGAGGGCATAAACACAAAATTGTAGTGGTCGTACATTGCAGAAATTAGTTATGTGCAGAGGTCAAAAAGCGTAACAGAAATATAATAATTCTAATTGTAAGTGGAACATATATTAGTACACTTACAAGTAAGCCGAGGTAGGTGAAAACAATAAGAACTTTTATTTCATTTTATTATTTAGAGGAAAGCAGCCAAATATTGTTATCATTTTGTTTATTAGGAAATTTTTTTTAATTATCGAGAGAAAAAACTTCTAATTTATATTCCATACTAACTATTTATACTTCCAAAAACTAATTTTGAGATTTCTAGCCCTCAGATAAGTGAACAAAATTTTGGAAAAGAACAAAAAGATAGACTAATGTAGAATATGTCCCAAATATGGATCACTTATTATAAAATTCAGTTATTGTTGTAAAAATCAACTAAACACATAATTATTTAGAAATTTATTCATGACGACTTAAACAGGAATAGTTCATGTACAAAAGTATTCCTTGGTTTCCGTTAATAAGCCCAAAGAAGACACAATATGCAGTTTCACATTTCAAATTGAATATCTACAGAAAACAATAATTGACAAGGTATATATTCAAAATCAGTTCAATCAGAGGTCATAGAAGTCATGGGATCATCGACTTTACTGTCAGAATGATTTTTCCTCCATATGTATAAGTACTCCATGTCAGGCATTTAGTGGTAAATTTTTCTTTAAGTAAACCATGACTTTTGAAAGTTGAAAACTATAAAACTCTGGGTAAATATTTTGATTAATATCTTAAAAACAATATCTAGATATATTTTATAAGAATTTATTATTCATCAAAAAAATATATACAAAAGTGTATTACATTGACAGAACTTTTGTTGATATCAATAATAAAATATTGGTACTACGTTACCATTTCCGAAATGAATGAACATAACGACACGGAGCCTCATCTTGTTCAAATTGTATTTCATCATTCATTAGAAATTTTCGTATTTAGAGAGTTGATTATGAAATTCACTAAAAAATCGACTTCAATGATATTCAATATGTTCCAGTAAGAGCGTAATTTAACAAATGTGCTTGACAAAATGTGAATGTGATAAAATTAATGTGTTTCCTAATAACAGAATCCAAAATACTTAAAAACACTTATTATTTTTGTGAAATGTTACTTTTGGGTTAACAAAATTAAATTTCATTTCGAGTCAGTCAATTTATTCCCATATTGAATAAGCGATAGGATGCAACTTATTCAATTAGAACTGCTCTCTCCAAAGCGACATGGGATATGATCAACTTTTCCATTAATTTGATGATGCATATATTGAGTGCCTATACTGGAACATATGTATATTTTCTATTCAATAACCCCCGTTATTGTTATAGTGTATCCTTCCAGTTTCAGTTAACTTATTCCGTTAATTGATGCGAAATAATGCGATGAGACAAAGTTGTGTATCTGTGGTAACTTTAAAATCGCTATTCGACACAAAGAACACAAATCTGAACAGTTTAAAGCTGCTAAGTTAGAGTTTAGGGAAGATTTTAATTTATGCTATTTCTGAAATTTACTTTTAGAATGTATACATATATGTATATGTATAAAAGAATTTCCATTTGGTAAAGAAATTGCTTGATTTTGAGTTAATAAAATGGTGGATCACAACTTCTAAACAAGTTTTTCTTAAAGACAAAATTTTATGATGACAATCGCTTTCAATTGGCCTGGAAAACTCAAATTACAAAAGGGGAATCGAAATGGAACTCTATTATCAACGCAGACAACTCGAAATCCTACCCAATGGAAATTCTCTCTATGAGATCCTTCTATTCTTGGCTAATTTACGTTCATGTTCTGACACGCTCGGTTTCCTCTGTGATATTAATTTGGCCCGATATAATCATTTGATGGAAACAACAACGTTGTAATAAAATT
>JABRWK010000663.1:11532-22219 GCA_013372445.1 Hypothenemus hampei | reverse complement strand
TAACGTGAAATAAGAACAATTGTGGAATCGGCTCGTTCAATGTTAATAAATAGAAAAGTACCTAATGAACTTTGGCCAGAAGCTGTAAACACAGCTATTTACATCTTAAACAGAATATTATCTCCAAACAAAATAGGACCAAGTAGTTTTGAGTTGTGGTTCGGACGCAAACCAGATTTGAAACATGTAAAAATTTTTGGATGTGCAGCATATAAAATAATTCTTCCTCAATTTCGCAAGAAATTCGACCCTAAAAGTAAAAAGGTTATGTTTGTTGGATATGATGAAAACTCCAAAAATTACCGAGTTTGGGATCAAATAAAAAGAAAAATTGAGATTTCTTGTGATATAAATTTCAACGAAGAGGCAGAATTCAACGAAACAGAAAGAGTTGAAAACATCACTGTTTTTCCGTTAAACTTCAATGAAACAAACCCTGAAAACGACGAAGAAAGTGATGAATATTTTGAATCCCTTGAGGAAAACACAAATCAAGAAGAAAATATCGGAATGAATGACCAATTAGTCCAAGAAGATCAGGAAGGGCGATATCATTTGCGTAACCGAGATGAAATTCGTCAGCCCGACATATACGGAGAATGGAGCTTCTGTAGCATTATCAACCCATTAGATTTTGAAAGTGCAATGTGCGATAGGAATGCCGATAAATGGAAAAATGCAATGTATGAAGAAATCCAAGCTTTAAAGGACAATGAAACATGGACTCTTGAAGAATTACCAGAAAATACTCAGGTGATTGATAATAAATGGGTTTTTCGCATCAAAACTGATGAGAATGGTTTACCTACTCGATTTAAAGCTCGATTAGTAGCACGTGGTTTCACACAACGAAAAGATATAGATTATACAGAAACCTTCTCACCAGTTGTTCGTTATGACACAATACGTGTCCTCTTAGCTATTGCAGCCCAAGAAGAAATGAAAATTCGCCATTTTGACATAAAAACAGCTTTTCTCTATGGAGATTTAAATGAAAACATTTTTATGAAGCAACCAATAGGATTTGAAGACAAAAATTATCCAAATCATGTATGTAAGTTAAAAAAAGCTTATACGGTTTGAAACAAGCTGGTCGATGCTGGAATACAAAGTTTAGAAATCTTCTAATTAATTATGGCTTTATTCAAATAAAAGGTGACCAATGCGTTTATATTGGGAAAATAAATGGAAACATAATTTATCTTGGCCTATACGTGGATGATGGTCTTGTGTTATCCAAATCGAATGAAGCAATTAAAGTTTTTTTTACAAAACTAAGTGAAAATTTCAAAATAACAACCGATAATGCAAATGATTTTGTAGGTTTTAGGATTATACAAGAAAAGGACCACATAAAAATTAATCAAACTCCATATATAAAGGAAATTCTTAAAAGATTCCATATGGTGGACGCTAAATCTGTAAATACCCTCAGCCAAATTGGTCTTAGCCTCAAACAATCAGATAGTAGAGAAAAATGTAACAAAAACTGTCCATATCGTGAAGCAGTCGGTTGCCTTATTTTCCTTTCTACTGTGAGTCGCCCTGATATTTGTTATGCAGTAAACCAAGTAAGTCGTTTCTTAAATGATCCACATGAGCAGCACTGGATAGCTGTAAAAAGAATTATGCGATATCTGAAAGGAACTGCGAATTATTCGATAATTTATCGAAAATCACCAGAAGGAATAAAATTACATGGATTCACCGATTCAGATTATGCCGGCTGTGTTGAAACAAGAAAATCAACAAGCGGATACATTTTCTTAATAGTAAACGCACCAGTTACTTGGGCCAGTCATCACCAAAGCGTCGTAGCTCAATCAACAACGGAAGCGGAGTATATTGCTCTTGCTTTGGGAACGAAAGAAGCAATATGGCTCAAAACTTTGATCAATGAATTAGGATTTAAGCATGATGCAATTCAAATAAGTGTGGACAATCAATCTGCCATCACACTTGCCAAGAACCCGGAATTCCATAAGCGGACGAAGCACATAGATGTGAAGTATCATTTTGTGCGTGAAACTTGTGCGAAAAATGACATTAAAATCGTGTATGTGGTTTCAAAATCTCACTTGACTGACATTTTGACAAAATCATTAAATGGGACTAATTTTAAGATGAATGCATTAAAAATGATAAATTAATGGGAATGTTAAATGAAATTTGTCATTTTTACAGTAATTTGTACTTTCTTTGTTCTTGTTTTGTTTATATAGATGTCGCTACTGAAAAAAAAAGGGTGATCATCTGTCATTTTTTCTAATGTCTAATTTTTTTTAAACACGTTTTTAGTAGTTGCTGCTAGTTGTTTCTATCGATTAGTGTCTGTGATTTTTCTTTTATGCTAATAAAGATACAGTTTAATCATTATTCTGACTATCACTGCAAAAATATTTAACAGCGTTAATAATAAAGCCTACGCAAGCAATAAAAACCAAGGACAAATATCATAAAAACGTAACTTCACTCTTAAGCTTAAAAGGGCAATGTTCATTTTGCCAACAGGAGCACTTCATTCAAAATTGCCCAAGTTATTGCAAACTAAGCATCAAAGATCGCCAAGATCAAGCAGCAGAAAAGAGGCTCTGTTTTAATTGCTTGCGGCAAGGCCATAGCATTAAGAAGTGTATCGCTTCGTCATGTAAGGTTTGTAAAGGGCGACATCATACGCTATTGCACATCCACAAAATTCCTCCGGAAGAAAATGTAAATATAAATAGCGGGGTTGAACAGTCGAACGAAGCAAGCGAACCCGCGCAGGCTAATATTAGTTTGGCAGCAAATCTTTCGTCCGATAGGAGTTTTGGGCAGGTGCTCCTATCAACCGCCCTGATACGGGTTTACGACAATCAGAATAGGGCTATATCACTTAGAGCGCTATTGGACGTAGGTTCGCAGAGTAGTTTCATTACAAAAACGTGTAGCGATGAGTTAGGGATTTCACAAACTCCCGTTAAGCTCACGGTCAAAGGCTTAAATCAGACAGAGTCTCGCATATCGGGTAAATGCTCGCTTCATATGCACTCACTTAACAATAGTTTTTCGCAAAGAATTTCCTGCTTGATAGTTCCCGAGATTACCGGAAATCTGCCTAATTTTGTCATTGACAAACAACAAGTTTCTATTCCTTCTAACATTATTTTAGCGGATCCCGAATTCGACCAAGCTCGTCCTGTTGACGTGCTCTTGGGCGCTGACTGTTTCTGGAGCCTTCTGTGCCAGATTAAATTAAACAAGCATGGTTCATTTTTGCAAAAGACTAGGTTGGGTTGGATAATTTCCGGGCCAATGGGTTTAAACGGCGCGCGCTCGCTTCAGTGCAATTTACAAACTAGCAACGACTTTGACGCCAATCTAACACGTTTCTGGGAGTTAGAAGAATGTCCCAAAGACAAGGTATTTTCACACGAGGAACAATTTTGTGAAGACCATTTCATTAAAACATTTAAGCGGGATCTCGATGGACATTTTATTGTAACGATTCCGTTGAAAAATGAACTAAGCAAGTTGGGTGTATCTTATGATGTCACGGAAAGGCGTCTTTTGAGTTTGGAACGTCGCTTTGCGCGCGACGGTGAATTTAGGTCGAAATATCACAAATTTATTCAAGAGTATCGGGACCTTGGCCACATGAGCAAGGTAGAAAATCCGAAGCTGGATAAACATACCTACTATATGCCCCATCACGGTGTGCTTAAAGAGAGTAGTCTCACAACCAAGTTGCGGGTTGTTTTCGATGCCTCCAGCCCTTCGAGTACGGGGGTATCTCTCAATCAATTGCAAGCCGTTGGGCCGACTATTCAGTCCGATCTTTTTTAAATCCTAATTAGTTTTAGGAAACACACTTTCGTGGTATGCGCGAACATCGAGAAAATGTACAGGATGTGCAGGGTCGTTCAAAATAAAAGGCCGCTTCAACGAATCTTGTGGAGAGAAAATCCAGACCAACAAATTGAAACGTACGAGCTTAATACGGTCACCTACGGTACCTCCGCGGCTGCGCACCTAGCGATCAGATGTTTGTACCAACTCGGAACAGAGTGTGAAAAAGGTTCGCCTCTAATTTCAAAAATAATCAAAAGGCATTTCTATGTTGACGACTTGCTCACGGGCGCCGAAAGCGTTGACGAGGTTATACATATCGCTAATGAGGTATCTCAAACTTTAAAACAGGGTGGATTCATTTTGCGTAAGTGGATGTCGAGCTCGCGTTCAGTTATACAGAGTATATACCAAGCTGAGGAAAGCGCGTATGATAAGAATCTCAATTTTGATGAGGACTCCAAAACGTTGGGCATGATTTGGAATGGCCATAGCGACACTTTTCGTTACCAGGTTACTAAGTCTGTAAACAATTCTATAACAAAACGTCAACTTTTATCCGAAATTTATCAAATTTTTGACCCTCTCGGCATCTTAAGTCCATCGGTTATTATTGCCAAACTTTTATTACGGGATCTATGGTTGAGAAAAATTAATTGGGACACCCCATTGCCTAATGACTTGCTTTTAAAATGGTTGACCCTGCGAAATGAGTATGAAGCGTTGAATATCTTGCATATAGCAAGGCAAACTACTTGCAGGGATATGATAAAAGCAGAAATCCACGGATTCTGCGACGCCTCAATGCAGGCATACGGGGCGTGTGTCTACTTGAAATCTCAAAATATCGGCGGTGACACAACAGTAAAACTTATTTGTTCTAAATCTAAAGTAGCTCCGCTCAAGGTTCAAACAAAACCTAGGCTGGAGCTGGTCGCTGATGTTCTTTTGGCCAAATTAATTGAGAAGGTAAGGCTGGCAATGGAGATCGACGTCGAGAGTGTCACATATTGGACTGACTCAACAATAGTGTTGGGATGGCTAAACACCCCCTCAAATCGGTTGCAGGTCTTCGTAGCCAACCGCGTCGCGTGTATCCAGGAGCTTTGCACTATCACTTCCTGGAGGCACGTTCGTTCTAGTGATAACCCGGCCGATGCTGTTTCGCGTGGCCTTTCACCCAAGCTTTTACTTACATTAGATACTTATTGGAGGGGTCCATCCTGGCTGTCGTTCAATGAGGAGCTTTGGCCCAAATCGCAAGTTCGGCGCGATGATTGTGGTGAGCTTCCCGATATACGTAAAAGCGTAGCTTCTCTTAAGAGTACCATTGAATCAGAGCTTATAAATTTTCATAACTTTTCCGATTTAACTAAACTAGAGCGTATTATCGCTTATTGCTTTAGATTTATTTATAATTGTTCAAAGAAATCAAAGCCTAAGAAATTTAAAGCATTAACTGCCACTGAAATCAATACGGCGCTAAATTGCTTGGCAAGGTTATCGCAACAGCAGAGTTTGAGTAATGAAATACATGGCATTCTAGAAAGGGGGGAAGCGGCTAAGAATAGCAAAATATTAAGGCTAAATCCGTTTATCGACCATGCGGGATTGCTTAGGGTTGGTGGCCGATTGTCGAACTCGAATTATGGGTACTCAAAAAAGCACCCCATTATTTTATGTAGTAAACATCCATTTACTAAAATGCTGTTCAATCGTGAGCACGCTCGGCTGTTACATGCGGGTCCTCAACTTTTGCTGGCAGTGATTAGGGAGCGATTTTGGCCTCTGGCAGGTAGAAATTTAGCTCGAAAGACTTTCCATGATTGCGTGAGATGCTTTAGGGTACGGCCTAAGAGTGTTTCGCCCATTATGGGTTGCCTTCCCCAAGATCGTGTGGTGCCTGCTCCTCTGTTCTTTACTACGGGCGTGGACTATGCATGTCCGTTTTTTATCAAAGATAGAAAGAGTCGTAGATCTAAAACCAGTAAAGCCTATGTCAGTGTTTTTATTTATTTCGTTACTAAGGCGATCCATTTGGCGCTGGTTTCAGATCTAACTACCGAAGCTTTCCTAGCCGCATTAAAGCGCTTTACTTCCAGAAGGGGTAAGCCTAACAAAATATATTCAGACAACGGGACCAACTTCGTTGGTGCAAATTTCGAGCTTAAAAGAATTTATCAATTTCTTAAAATTAATTCAGAGTTTTTGGTTGAGGCTGTTGAGAATGAAGGTATCAGTTGGTCATTTATCCCTTCGCATAGTCCCCATTTCGGCGGATTATGGGAAGCCGGTGTAAGGTCTTTTAAGGCGCACTTGTATAGAGTAGCGGGAAACGCTTTATTTACGTATGAGGAATTTTATACGCTGTTGGTCCAGATTGAATCGATCTTAAACTCCCGTCCTTTATCCCCATTGTCCGACGATCCCGATGATTTGATCCCGCTTACGCCCGCTCATTTCTTAATTGGCTGCACAATGACATCTGTCGTGGATCCGAACTTGGTGGAGACCCCAGAAAACCGTTTATCGCTGTTTCAAAGGATACAAAAGCTGTAACAAACCTTCTGGCGCAGGTGGAACGTTGAATATGTATCACAACTTCAAGAAAGAACGAAATGGCTAAGGAAAGGCCTCCCAATCAACGTCAACGAATTAGTGCTCTTGAAGGACAATAATCAGCCACCATTGAAATGGTCCCTGGGTAGAATCCTAAGCTTGCATTGTGGCAAGGATGGCGTAAGTCGTGTTGCGACGGTAAAGACAGCAAGCGGTACCACTACTAGGTCGCTAGTGAAATTGTGCCCATTACCTATAGCTGTGTAATGCTTTCGAAAGGAGAACCTTTCAAGGCGGGGGGCATTATGTTGCGAAAACTCTCCCTGCCGTCAACTTTAGAAGTCTTATTTTTGTTTACATGTTATGTTTTGAATATTTCTTCCGTTTAATTCTGTTTGTCGCGCCTTTTTTTTGACATATGTCAATCTTGTCATAGATTCGAGAAAAACGTTTTTCTTATTCTTTTTTTGTTCCTTTTGTAAAAAAAAACCTTATTTTGTCGAGAAAATAGATGATTAATAACAAACATTGAAGCATTAATCGAACAAAATATCAGCAAGTAAAAAAAGGAAAACGAAGCAACCTAGACAAAGTTACAGTCCACAAGAACTAAACACGCAAAGACTCTACCGGATGAAGCAAAAGTTAGGCTTTTATTGAGGAAATTCAGCACTACTGCTCACCAACAGTATGTAAATTTCATTCTTCCAAAAGAACCAAAGGATTTCAAGTTCCAAGAAACCACTGACAAACTAAAGTTAATGTTTGGAAAAAACATCCCTTTTCAATTTAAGATATCAGTGCATGAAACAGGTGAAAAAGACCTCCACAGACTTCACGTCATACGCTGCAAACGTTAATAAATGTTGCGAAGAATTCAAGATCAGCACCATTAATGCCGACGAGTTCAAGGCATCTTTTAATCTTTTAGTTAATCTTTATCTGCGGTCTACAATCTAATCAAGACTCAGATATTCGAACAAAACTTCTTGCAAAAGTCGACAACAACCCCAAAGCCAACCTTCAACAATTAATAACTGAATGTCAGAAAGTGGTAAACCTAAAACAAGATACCACACTTGTAGAAGGATCGGATATGACCACGCCGTTTTTAAATGTAATCAACGCACATCATCAAAGATCTCACAAAAACAAGGATCATTTGCAAAAAGCCCATGTTGGTATTGTGGAGAACTTCATTATGCAAACAAATGCACCTATAAAACCCACAAATGCAATAAATGTCGTAAGACTGGCCATAAGGAAGGTTACTGCAACACACAAAAGTTAAACAATAAAAAGAAAACGTTAAAAACGAATGTCATTTCCAAAAGTCAAAATACAAGTCAACATAAGCGGAAATTCGTAGATGTCGCTATTAATGACACGGATGCAAAACTTCAAGTTGATACAGCTTCCGATATCACCATCATTTCCAAACAAACTTGGACACAAATTGGAAGCCCTGAATATGAACCCACGAGTCATCGAGCTCACAACGCATCAGGCGGAACTCTAGATCTCCTTGGTGAGTTTCAGTGTAATATCACACTCAATGTTCAATCTTGTAGCGGGACGTATTACATCACCTCCGTTAGACGCCTTAATATACTTGGAATTGATTGGATTACAAAGTTTGGACTTTAGGACGTTCCTTTGAGTTCCATCTGCAAAAGGATCAAAGTAGCAGCATCCCACGATACGACAACTCAGTCTCCAGCTCTTGAAGAGGTACTTACTAAATTTTCTCATGTTTTTAGTAACTCAAGGGGCCTTTGCACCAAAGCAAAAGCGATATTATATCTGAAAGAGGGCAGCAGTCCAATCTTCAGACGGAAACGTCCAGTTCCATATGCTTCAGCAGCAGAGATTGAACAAGAACTCGACCGATTACAGCAACTAGACATAATCAGTCCGGTCGATCATTCCGATTGGGCAGCACCAATAGTAGTAATTAAGAAACCAAATGGGCAAATCAGAATATGCGCAGATTATTCGCCGGGGCTGAATGATGCGCTTGAAGCGCACAGTTATCCTTTACCTGTACCGGAGGATATTTTTGCTACACTTGCAAACAAAAAACTTTTTAGCATCATAGACCTTTCTGACGCTTTCTTTCAAGTTGAGATCCAGGAAAACTTCAGGAAATTGCTCACCATAAGTACCCACAAGGGACTTTTTACATATAATAGGCTCACATTTGGAATAAAAACGGCTCCTGGTGCATTTCAACAGATCATGGATCAAATTATCTCTGGATTAGACAATACATCGGCATATTTAGATGATATCCTAGTATCCGGGAAAAGTGAAGAGGACCATCTTAAAAACCTAGCAAGAGTTCTTGAGAGAATCGGCAATTTTGGGTTCCGTATCAAAAAGGACAAATGTAAATTCGGAGTATCAAGTCTCCGATATCTGAGCCACCAAGTGGATTCCAATGGTATCCGTCCTGATCCATCAAAGATCGAAGCTATTACCAGAATGCCACCGCTGTCAGACGTTCCAACACTTCGATCATTTTTAGATGCCGTTACATACTATGGGAAGTTTGTCCGAAATATGCACAAATTGAGGAAACCGCTGGACGACCTGTTAAAAAAGGATACAGGTTGGTGCTGGTCCAAGGAATGCCAGAATTCTTTCGACAAGTTGAAACAAATCCTACAGTCCGACCTTTTGCTAACGCATTTTGATACCACGGAAAAAATCATCATAGCCGCGGACGCTTCCAGCACAGGCATTGGCGCATGCATCATGCATGAATATACAGACAAATCTATCAAGGTTATATGTCATTCTTCGAGACACTTATCCAACGCTGAAAAGAATTATAGCCAGATCGAGAAAGAAGGCCTCGCTTTAACATATGCGACCACAAAGTATCATAAAATGATTTATGGTCGCAGATTCACTCTGCAAACTGATCACAAGCCGCTCCTCGCAATTTTTGGATCAAAAAAAGGAATTCCGACACATTCAGCAAACAGACTTCAACGATGGGCATTATTTCTGCATTCGTATGATTTTGACATTGAGTATATTTCTACAGCTAGTATTGGTTATGCAGATATTCTATCACGACTTATAAACACACAGGTGCTTCCCGACGAGGAAAAAGTCATAGCTTCTATACAAAATGACGTCAGAAGAATCCTATTTGATAAGATCGAAGTGCTGCCGTTAACTGCTAAGATGATACAAAGCGAAACCGAGAAGGATGCAACATTATCGCAAGCTATCGAATTCCTTCGTAACGGTTGGCCACATAACGACAGGACTCTCGACACCAATCTTAAAAAACTTTATGCACGCAGGCACTCACTTTCTCTGGTAGGTGGCTGTATAACATACGAAAACAGAATTGATTCCAGGAAAGTATCAGAAACGAATATTCTCACGATAAGGACACCAGTCCTTTGAGGACATCCACCCATAACCTTAAACCACCTTCACCGGTCCTAACCCGGATAACAACAATCGTGCGAGTAAACCAAAATAAGCGACCGACCGACCAGAATAAAAAGAGTGGCGACCCCAATCCAAGCAAGCAGTCTTGGGGTACGATCCCCAATAGCGAGTATAGTTTCAATAGAGGTGAAAACCCTTCACCGCGACGTAAGAGTAATAGGCGACGTTGCTACGTCACTCTAATTACTCGACCAGCTATGGTCCGAACGACTAACATTGTTATTGTTATTTAACGTTTGCATACACAGTGTTATTTGTTGTGCTTGTCAATCTTATTGTTTATAATAATAAACATCATAGTATTTTATAATAACCAACCTGGTGTTCAATTAATACGCAAAGATCCCGGCAGTCACTAAGTTGAGAAGTGACAGTCACGACCCTATAGCGTGACATATGGTGGAGGCGCCGCTTTGCGTCGGAACACAACCAGGAAATACAGTGTCCACCTGATGGAAAAAAGTGAACCACAACAGATATACGAGGAACTCGTCAACTTCAGAACAAACTTGGCAAAAGACAGCAAAGAAAGGTGCGCAGACAGCAAAGTCACAGAAAGGAAGTGGCAAGCCCTTAAGAGCCTTCACAGAAGATATACGGACGGAACAAGAAAACCATCCAAAGACTTCACCAGATACGCCCCGCACATCGTCGACCTAATAACAGACTGCACAGGAACCCTCAAGCAAAGAGAGACAACCCAACAAACCTCAGAAGACAGCAGCGACGATTCCGTTTTTCTCCCCGCAGTTAACAGCACCGAACAACAGCAAGACACGCCCACCCTAGAGACAACAATCCTACCACAACAGGCGACAACCCCAACACC
>JABRWK010000662.1:0-22248 GCA_013372445.1 Hypothenemus hampei | reverse complement strand
ATTTGTTCTGAATCAATGGGTAAAAAATCGCAACAGGCCATTTTTGTAGCACGATTGCATGCGACAGTGGCAACACCTGTCAACATACCGCATGTGACATCGTTGCATGCTATATTTTGCCAGTTGTTGCCTTGGTATAAGGCTGCCGTAACATACTTATACTTTGTCATAGAACCGCCATCATTTTGTTGTCTTATAAGTATGTGGTTGACCAAATATTTGCAAAAATATTAAGAGTTTATATTAATACTCTTTCGTTGATTAGTTATCATTGGATTTCGATAAAAATTGAAACTTAAATGTAAAATTAAATTTAGAATAATGGATTAAGAACGAAAATGAAAGTGAACCTAAACAATAAAGGAGAGCGAGGTCAACTTTGAAATCATTTCTCGAGAGTTTGGGGACTTCTACATTGCTTCGCAAATCAATTGAAGGACCAAAACTTGAGGAACTCCAATATATTCCTACCATTAATTTTAAAATTGGAGACGTCTATGATATTTTCAAACCTAGCCATCTAGGAACATGCTGGCCATGCAAAATTGAAAAACAGTTATTTTATAACAAAAAAGAGTTTTCGCATAATTAAAATATCTCCATAGTGGAAAATGTATGACGGATGTCCACTAAACATTTTTATTATTAACAATGAGTTAAAAAAATTACAAAACAAGTCAAAGTCCTCGATTATGCCCCAGTTAATTTGTTTTTATTGAAAATGAAAACGTTAATATACCTTTTGTCACATGTCTTGCATTACTGCAAATTATCTCAATGACGGCCCTTGTCGGACTGCTATAAAAGATCGTGTTATTCTAAGAGAAGTCCTATTAGAATCGTCACAACGGCACTTAAAGTATGCAATCGTTGCAGTTTTTATAACGCAAGTGTTTCAGTGTTTTCATTAATCAGGTACGCACTTGTTAGAAAAATTTACAAGTCACAAACTAAGGAGAATTTGACCTTAAAATCAATACAAAGTATTATTTAATTAAGAATAATTTCTGCAAAATATGAGTCAAGCCTTGTGACCCACCGTTTGTTTATTGGTTGACGGAACTTGGTTGTCAGGCGCGACTAAATGAGTTGTTTATTCAGTTTATTAGCGAATGTGGTGTGATAATCAACGAAATATTTCTTAGGTTTTGGAATAATTTCATGTTAATTAGGAACCAAACTGTTCACTGGCGTTAATGAGATATTAATTTGTTAAAAGTTAGAAATGAAGTACAAAATCTTTCCATGCTGCATCCAATTAAGAAAACTTTTCCTTTTTCTCCTAGTTTGCGATTGCTCTTGGGAGAATCGAGTTCTGAATTTATCATCAAAGTCTGATTTCAAGATTGACGTACCTACCTATCGTTTCCCCCATCTAAACAATGCGCTAAAATTTTCCTAAATTACCCTAACATTTTCCATTTGACGGCAAACAACGATTTCGTTTCTTTTTAGAATTTTTTGACAACTTTTAACTCGATTTAAAACCACATTAAACCGTTTACCAAAATGTTTATTTCCAGTCCGGAGCTTTATAATTAATTAAATATAACTACACATGGCGTATTTCAAAAGGATTGAAATAATTACGTCTATATCCATCTCTAATTCCATTTCTCCTAAAATATCACCCCGAATTTAGCCTTTATGAAAGCCTGTTTTTGAATTCTGGTCGTTACACAAACGTACTTTCTACGTTTAAGTTGAAACGAAATAAAAATAGCCCCTCCACAAAGTGTAAAGGAATTTCCTTTTTAAAACTCCTCGTTAAAAAAAATATTTTTATTACCCCATTAAAAATCGTTTACTTAAAGGAAAAAACAAATATTTGGACACACATGATTGGGGAATACCTATTTATCTGCTTTAAGTTTGTGTATGAGCTGTGTTAATGAAATTAATAAAAGCCGCGAAAGCTAATAATCTAATTAAACTGCCAATAATACTTATGCCAAACCAACATGCTTCGTCTATAGGTTTGCGATCAATATAAAATGAATGATCCATTAATAACCTAGTTTAATTTCTACTGTAAGTGTTCAATTGGATTTGGAAACTGAAAAGGCCTTCCAAAGAAATGCTTGTCATGTAGTTATCAAGAATGTTAGTCAATAAATTGAATTTCAGACGACTTGATGATGATCATCTTTCAAAAGTCTATTTTGTTTTCAGATTACGAAATTCTCCGATGATCATTTGCATTAATTTTGAAGAACAGTGTATTTTATTCGTCATATTAATTAATCACTCTGGCATATACTAGATAACAAATCGACCTCATAATAACGGGTTGCCTTGCAACGAGTTAATAAAGTGTCGCCTCTGACAATTCGAAAGAAGGTAATTTGAAAAATAAAAATTTTCCGAGTAAAATAAGTCACAAAACAACGAGAAAAACAATTAAACAAAGGTCTAACGGTTATCTCTGCGTAGAAACAACCTAAATGGACACTTAAGTCCCTTAAAAGACATCATTTTCCAAATAGAAAGCTATTGTATTTTATATTTTGTAACCATTTCGGGGAGAAATGCCCTCAACTTAGGACTAATGGCGACAGGAGGAACCCTTATAATGAAACTCATTTGCAGGCTCTCATATAGTATGTATGTGCGAATTTCCGAAAATAAATCTTTTGTTGTTTAAAATCGTTTTATTTTTCAATTCATGTAGAATTGATTTTGGAAATAGAAAAATTTTAATTTACCCACAACCCGAGTGATTTGTTTGTCCACTCATACCTACTTTCGTCTGTGATTTATGCAATCTAACTCGGAGGAACGATTCCATCAATGCAAATATTGAGTTTTAAATAATTGATAAAGGGATTTTAATTATTCTCTTCCATTTCTACGATATTAAAATGTGTTGTTTTCTGCCCTTTAGAATCAGTGCGATGAGCTCGTCGACATTTATAACGACGTCGAACTTAAAAATATAATTTTCTGACAAAAGTAAAAAGTCATTTTAAATTCCTTAAAATGAAAAATTCTTTCTCACAATTTTTATATATTAACTCCGTAATAAGAATCTCGTTTCTATTTAAACAAATTTCAGTTCTTTACAGAAAATGGTCCGCTGGATTTTGCTCTTCTTATTGTTAACCATCCTTATTTCCTCTTGCGTTTCGTTCAATGGAGAATTGGCTGAACAGGAATGTCCGGATGAGTGCGATTGTCATTATTTCCGCATCAACTGGGTGACGGACTGTTCCAATAGCAACTTGACGCAAATACCTTTCGAAGATCTTAGTATGAATGTATACGTTTTGGACTTGAACGACAATTTTATTTCGGAAATCCAGCCGTTCCCGCAGGATATAAAAATGAGACGTTTGCAAATGGCGGGAAATCAAATGACCCACCTCAAAAAGGAATACTTTAAAGGTCCTTTTCATTATTTTATTGCATTTTAAAATTTTAGTCAATTTATCTCTTTTTTAGGGTTGACTTATTTGATAGACGCGGACTTTTCAGGAAATCAAATCAGAAAAATCGATGGTGATCTGTTCCCGTAAGTATTTTAAATAATTTATTTAAATCCATCTATCCTATTATACAGGATGTTTTGTTTAAATTGTTGTCAACGGGGGCTGCATACATATTCAATTTTCTGGAATAAAAACACCTTATAAATCGAGCGATTTTAAATTTTTGAGTGGTGTAATAAAAGTTTTGGTATGTGTTCTTGATGGGTTTGACCGAGGTCTGGCATTGTAAATTTAATGGGGACCGAAGATAGGAAATGCATGACATCGCACCCCTTGACAATAAAACTGAATCAATCCATTAATATCATAGCGAAAAATGTCACGATAAAATATTGTTTTCAGTGACTCTGCGGGTTTTATAACTCTGGAGCTACAGAACAATCCTCTGGATCCCGTTGAAGGAATTTTCTTATCGATAAGCACCCTATTATACTTGGATATAAGTAATTGTTCGATAGAGTTGCTGGATGACCATTTTTTTGACGGCACCCCGGCTCTAACAACGTTGGATTTATCGGATAATCCAATACGTATCTTGCACACTACGGCATTTGCAAAACTGACTAGTCTGGAAACGTTGAAATTGAATAATTGCAATTTGACTGCTATTACGGAGGATGTCTTTACGACTTTAGTTAATATGAAAACTCTGGAACTCGCTGGGAATAATTTTATCCGGGAAACGAATTGGGAACTTGTGTTGTCGCCGATGCCAGTTTTGGAAAACTTGGATTTGAAAAATTCGCAATTGAATGAACTGTCGGATAATATGTTTGCGAACAATCACTATTTGAGAGTGTTGGTGATAGCTGAGAATAACTTGTCCGATATAGATGTGGGACAGGCGATTAGAAGTTTATCTAATTTGGAGACCCTTGATTTGTCCTATTGCAATTTAACTGTTCCACTATCGGAGGACACTTTTGCAAACGTGACCAAAATTAGAAGCCTTTATCTTTCGGGGAACACGTTGTTTGCCTCTGATTTACTAGTTGCCTTATCACCTTTAACCAACTTGCAAAAACTGTCTTTAAGCAATTGCGGTTTACGGAGATTGCCTGATACGTTTCATAAATTTAAAAGTTTACAAGAATTGGATATATCCCACAATCCGTTAAACGACGCTTTCGTTAAATTACTGGCTCCACTGGAAACTTTAGAATATCTAAATATGGGTTATAGTAACTTATCGTATATTGCACCTACTTCGTTTTCCAAAATGACTTCGATGCGGCGACTGATTTTATCTGGTAACGATCTTAACAACTTAGAAGCAGGCCTGTTTGGTAATTTGACGCGGTTAGAAAGTTTGGAACTCAACTTCTGTGGCTTGCGCCGTCCCCTCAATGCCACATTGTTTTTCAACAATTTCACTTATACGGACTTGACAGAACTTCAACTGGCCGGAAACCCGCTTCGAGTGTCGAAAACAGGTCCGCTCTTCCCAAAGCAACTTTCACGCCTCCAAACTTTAGATCTTAGTAATTGTAATTTGACTTTCTTGCCACCGGACGCTTTCTTTTGGACGAGGAATATTACAACTTTAATTCTATCAGGAAACCATTTCCATTCGCCTAACGATTTCCACTTTTTGGAACTTTTACCGAAACTGGAAGTCCTCGACTTAACCTACAATAATTTATCGACCTTTTCACCTAGAGAAATCGAATTTAATCCGCAAGTTACCAGATTAAAATTGATCGGAAACCCTTGGAAATGTGACTGTTCCGTTGCAGTTTTGTGGGATTGGGCCCATATGGAAAAAGGTGATTTAAGCATTTTGGAAGGCTCCACAATTGGGGCTTCAGACGTGACTGCTGGCAAACACAAACGAAAGAGGCTTTTAGTTTGCAACTACGATCAAAAAGTCGGCTTGCCTTTGGTGACGAACAAAACAGTAGCCGGTAGAAAACCTTTTAAGCAACAAAGAACCATTTCGGCTCTCAACAGAACTTGGGCTAAATATGTTAGAGAATCTGGATGTGAACGTTCTCCAAATTTATTTTTGACAAGAGTTACCAGATCTGCCGATTCTTTAGGATATGTCAATGCAGAAGGGGTCAAGATGAGATTGGCAGAACATGGTCCTAATTTGTGGGCTGCGGCTACCATTAACGCTTGTGTGGTGTACGTCTCAATCATGGCAATAATTGGAGTTGTATATCTTGTTACTAAAAGAAAGAAGATTGTAAGGAATATGGATAAAAACAATTAAACTCCTAATGAAATGTAGTGATATGTATGATATTTTTTTTACTTTTTGATTGTCTACTTTTATTGATTTAATCCTGTTTAATATCCTGGTAAAGTGGATTTAGTGCTGCAATGTTATTCCTAAAACAAAATCAGTAAAAGACTGTTAAATACCGGAGTAACTTTTGTAATTTCGAACGCTTGTAATAGAGAAAAATATTAATTTGTGTTTTTTTTGTGAATTGTGAAAAATATTATTTTCCCCAGTGCAAAACAGCTGAAAAAGGTATCGGGGATCATTTTCAGTAATGATAACAAAGGCCGGGTTGAAATCAAACTCGGTCTTAAAATACCATATATTTTCCTGGTTTTATTGAACCGGAATTCATTGTTAACTCTGGAATCCCTTTAGCAAATCCGTATACGTACAATACGTATAGATTTTCCCTAAAGTTGAACCGCAGGTTTGATAAACCTTCGGATTAATTCCCGTCATATACACCTTGTCCGAGGAATGTTGATAACGTGTCGAATCGAAGCTTTCTTCACAGAAAATATATTAATCCAGATTTATCTTCTTCATCCATTCGTCAATTTTCATTCAGTCACACGGCAGATAAACTTGCGCCCTCCTTAAGATATGAGTTATGATTTCCACTTGTACACGTACTTTATTTCGGCCGATGAAAAATCTACACGATTTTTCATTTATAACCATTTATACGTTCCTTTGCTATTCATTTCATTTCTAACGTCTTTCATTGGGTTTCTAAGTGTTCGTATATCCGAAAATAATTTATTTTCAACGATTGGCCCGTAGATAAATATGTTTTCTCCTCCGCAGAGGATTCTATATTTATTCTTCAAATTTAATCTCGAGGGCATAGTAGTGAAATCGAACCTTTGGATAACAGACCTCTACTTCATAAATTACTATCAAAACCAACAGGCCCATTACTATTACTCTTGAGCTTTCCTATTTGTGACAGGAGCTTATCCTGTTTTAGTCCTACACCCCAAGCCGCTGTGTAGGGAAATACCAACCAGTTTGATACCCTTAATCTTATTCAAGCCATATTGTCATTACCAACTGATCAAATCTATGAAATACATAAGTATTTCGAATAAAGCACATTGCATGATTTAAAAATTTTATTTTTTAATAATTATTTTGAAATTTTTTTTAACATAAACCAAGTTCCAATACAGAGAGAAAGATATAATAGTATGGTACTTACAAGATATTTATAATACAGAGTAGCATGATCAACGGTACTACCCGTAGAGAAATAATAATGTTTCTTGTAAATTCAAGCTTTATATAAGAATGAAATTATGGATTAGTATAGATATGGTCCAGTATATATGTTCTTGTTCACTTTTAATATATTTACGAATTTTTAAAAAATAGTAGATAGACTAGAAATTGGGACCAATGGCCCACGAAAATTCCCACATTTTTAATTGTTAGCCGTAAAAAATATATTTCTATAAAGTATACGGTGTTTTCCAGTGGCCAAGATGTAAATTGAATAGATATTAGAGAGTAATTATTTCTCTGTGTGTGACACCGTAATTGTCCGTCTCGCTATTTAGTAAGACTTTTGCATGCTAAACTGCCATTATTGCTTTAATAAAAAATTACAATAAAACTACTAATAATCACCCTATACAAACGTAACAAAAATGTACAAGAAAAATAAACAAATAATGACACTTAACGCCGATTTGTATTTTATTTTAAACTGCATATTATTAACATCAAGAGTATGGCCTTATTAATGTTAATATGAATATTAAAAATGAGAAAAGAGAGTGCATCTAAGAAACTAACAAAATTTATTATGCACATAATTTACAGAAGCGACATGGAAGAACATGGTTTTAACAATTATTACATTTTACATTGTTAAGCGTTTTTTAAACGCCCCTGTTTTCCTATATGCTATACCCTTGTTTTCATGACTTTCCATTTACAGAATGTCCAGAAATTACTACATGTTCAAATTTAAACCAAATCATTTGTTTGCAATTTCTACGGCTCCCTCTTCTGAAATTATCATTAAAATTATATAAATGTATGTGTTTCTAAACATTCCGTTATTATGAAGAAAAGATGAATTTAAACGTTTCAAACTGGCATGTAAACAAGTCTTTAATTGTACAAATAAAAGTGGCATTTTCGGTCAGGTTTAAACCTCCCGTGGACTACGTGGAAAAATGGGTAATAAAAGTAGCAACTTGAACGATAAAAGAGTTTTAAAAGAAGTGGTTTATTTTACGCGAGGGGCCTATGTTTTGATGGAGAACTTTAAAGCTTTCCGAACAACATAACGTTGATACGTTGTTAAAAAGAATTATTTACAGCCAGAGGATAGGTTCTAATAATTAAAAAAATATATTTTTCCTTGTCCGCGGGTAGAACCCAACATTCACAGACAAGATTTTACCAATAAGTACCTAAATATACGTATTTTTTTAGGTATTAAAATTTCAATATTCTATTGTTAAGGAGGGTCTATTTTTTTTTAAATTTTGGACACTTAAAACGGGCTCTTTTTATTCTTCCCTTGAGTCATCTGGAGGTTCGAATCAATATAAATTCCTCACAGATAATCAATCTTTCAAAGTGCCTCTTCAAAGTAAAAGTCAATTCAAAAATAATAGAGTATTGTTCGCCCAATAATAATAATATATAAAAATATTTAGACGTAGACAATATGCGGCCTATCCCGATGATCGTTGAGTTGCTCATAAATATTTCCATTCCCATTACAGTGTTGACTATAAGGATCCCATGTGGACAGGGAACGATTTTGTAGCATTACCGGGGGCATTATGTACCTTTCCATGTGATTACCATCATGGTTAGGTAAAGACTTTCTTGGTGGAGGGAGTGGAGGAGCTGAGTTGTAGCTGGTTTTTATAATTTTAGGGACTTGTTTATCTATACTATTATTAGATTTTTTCCTTGGTATAAACAAAAAAACTCCTACGATTATACCTAATATAAAAATGACTGTAAGTGAAACCGACACGATAGCTAACCAACTCATAGAACAATCCATTTGACGTTGAGTGGCACTCACCAACGTTAGATTATGAAGTTCTTCAGGAGTTTCGCATATGATATCATTAACATCAAGTTTTAATTCGTTTATTTTTACTTGACTGGTGTTTGTGTTTACCAATACGTGATCATCTTGAAGGATCTTCCAAAGCCAGCCCATAGAGCAGTTGCAATTTAAAGGATTACCACCAACTCTGAGTTCTACTAGTTGATCCAAAGGAAAATGAGTAGCCACCAGAAAGTTTACAGAAGTATATCGCATAGAAATGTATTTCAACTTGCGATTGCCATGAAACAATCTTGTAGGTAAAGTTGTCATTTTGTAGTTGTAATCCAAACTGATCTTTTCCAGATTTTTATTATCGACAAAAGCTCGGGCGTCGATAGATTTCAGAGATTCTAATCGAGTTAACATCAAGTATTTGAGGTGAAACAAACCTCGGAAAGCAACTGGAGGGAGATAATTGAAAATGTTGCCACTTAGTTTTAAGTTGATGAGTTTAGACAGTTTAGATAATTGATCGGTGGGCAGAATGGTTAATTTGTTGTCGCTCAGATCCAAATGGTCCAATTTTGGCATATTGGCAAAACCTCTTGGTTGAATTTCTTGCAATGAATTTTGAATTAAAACTAAAGTTTGCAATTCGAACAGATTTGGCACTTTTTCATCTTCAATAATTTCAATTAAGTTTCGCGCTAGAGACAGTATCTTGAGTTGTGATAAATCTGACAACTCTTCAGGTATTCTTATAAATGAATTATCATCTATATATAATGCCTGAAGATTAGGTGTGGGCTTAAAGGTTCCTTCTTCAAAGTAATCCAATTGGTTACCGCTCATTTTGAGAATTGTCAAGTTACCTAAGCCTCTAAAAGCATTTTGCCCAATTAAGTTCATCTGATTATAACTGAGATCTAGCTCAGAGAGCTGTATTAAACCTTCAAAAGTGTCTTTTCCTAAAGAATTTATGAAATTGCTGCTCAAATTAAGACGTTTTAACAGTTTTTGAGTCTTAAAATTCCCACCTCCGATGTTTTTAACCCGATTGCGAGATATATCTAAAGTGTGAAGTTTCTCGTAAAACGTAAAAGTGTAGTGAAGTTGAGTGATCTTATTAACGGATAAGTCCATCACGTGCAATTCGGGATTGAGCTGGATTGGCACCACTTCAATTCCTGCTCTTGAACAATTTGCCTTGAGGATCTCATTTTCACATTTGCAGCCATTGGGACAAAGCACTCCTCCGGCTGAACTAACTAACGATAAGAGACATATCGCTGGGAAAAAGGTAATCCACATTTGGCGTGTCTTTTCATGGTCCATTGCGGGGGGACAGCATGGTCGTTTAGACCTGAAACAAATTTCCGAAAATTAATTACAACCCGTTCGGAAGGAGTAATGGAAAAATTCGGTAAGTAAATATGCAAATTACAAACACCAATTCTAAAATTAAGAGCACCGCTCAACCCTTGTAAACTAGGCTATTCATCTCTTTTGCTTTCCTGCTTAATTTCGTTTCCCTTTTCCCCACTTTTAATTGGGTCCGCCCTAACCGACGGTGATAAAGAAAGGTAAACATTTTCATTTCATATCTGTGACTTAGTCGTTCATAATTTTGTTTAACCAGCTGATGTAACTAAACGTTACCACGTAACTGAAAATTCCGCGCCTGCTAGTTCCGCCTGCAAATAAATTCAAAACAATCCCCAATGCATCAATATTGGCAATGGAAAAATCTTTAAACACGAACGCATTTTAATAAAATAGATAGAGCCAATATAAGTTGAAAAATGATACGGATATTTCATGGTGAACAAATAATGCCGCGTATCGAACGAAAACTCATTTAAAACTTTCAAATTCTAACGCGAAATTCTTCCAATCCGTAAATTAAAAAATCTCTGTATTTATATTCTATAATTTTTAAATATTCAAAACAATTTAGAGCATATATTGCAGAACTAGAATTTGAGTTAAGCTCATTTTCAATTATCTTTTTCTTTTTACAGATTTTAGTAGGATTTAGCACTTTTGCGAAAACAAACTTCAATTTTTATGTTCAGCTTTAAATTGAAATGGTTTAATTACCATTTAGGTAAATGTATAAATCACAGTCGAAAACAAAAGTACACAGCGAAACAGGAAAACCGATCTGCAAGACCAAAACTCATAAATCACCATTAAAAGTAAACTGTTTAAGCTTAAAACAATATTTCTCAATTAAGAGGCTACGTTTTAGCATACCCACTTATCTCTCAGCTTCCTCCAACAGCTTTACCGTTGAATTTTCAAATTAAAGATTTCTTAACACCTATGAGGGTGAAAACGGAAGCGAAGAGAATTAAAAACTAATACATATTTCGCTGGCTAAAACCTCGACTGGGATTTGGGGCATTGAAAAATATAATAACCTCGGATTTCTCCTCAACTTACTTTATGGGCCGCTAAATACGTAACTTCCCTTTCTGGATCAATGCGATAAAATATATAAAAAAAGTTAAATAAACTTCCTTTAAAATGCTGGAACCAGGAGGACACAATCCAGCTTTAATCCGCTTAAGAAATACTCCTCGTAACTGACTAGAGCTTAGTTTAAAAATGTTCTTCTACTTTAATAGTCTTATTTTCACAATTAACCTGTCTAAAAATCCCCGTTTCGTGTTTCAATTTGGGATAATATTACGAGCCCAACTCCCCAAAATCAATCTATTTTTAACGATGTTCGTGATTTTCTTATTGTTAACAGAATTCTATTATTTTCATTTTTGGAAAACTGCGTCGAACGTCCGCCCAAAACGTGAAAATAATATTATTTCACTGAAGCCGTTTACTTCATTCGATATAAAAATTATTTCATATTCTTCTGGAACGCAATCCAAACGTTGAAATCTGAAAATACGGTGTGAAAACGATGACCTGCATCGAGCAGAGTTTCCTGGGGAAATTCGGAATTATCCTTTCAATAGATTCAATTTTAGTTTGAGGCCTGTTCAATTTCATAAAGCAAAATCTAGTTTGTTAATTTACAAGTAGTATTAGACTATTTTAAATACCACCCCTCAATTTACATAGAAATTCGTTTTTTTTACTCACTCGCGAAATTTTAAGCTAATTTACGGTTGGTGCAGTTTTTCCAAAAGATAATTCTGGAATTTATTAAAATAAACATGTGTGCTATCTATGGCCGATGTCAGCACTGTCTCGTAGAAAATATTTGAGGGATTTGAAAAATAGTAACCAATTTTTCATACTGAATTGCATGGCATTTATGCCTTATCTACTTTGGTTGCACTCGCAGGTAAATGTTTCGAGGGAAACGAAATTTAAATACGTTGCCAGACAAGTTTCCACTTTGGATCAAATTTAGCGAATTTGTACTTTGTGCAACTGAATTATTAGTGACGATAATGAAATTTGGTACTTATATGAATGTATGGAAAGTTCTACAACCTGAATTCGTTTCTCATGAATATTTCAAGTTATTAAAATTCCCTAGGCTGAAATTGATACACTTTTCTAATGGCAAACGTGTCTGGTGTATTTTGAATTAATTCGGTCCGTGTAAAGTAGAATATTTTTAGTAAAAACATTTTCGATTGTTAGCCTTCGCAAAGATCCGGAAAGGGTGCAATAATACAAGGGTCGGCAGGGAAGGAACATACAAAATTCATGGAAACTCAGAACAGCAAGAGTTTCATGTTATTGGTTTCGAACAATAATATAGAACAGAAGAATGTAAAGGCTAAATTGTTTTACTCCTTTTTAAATGTTTAATAGGTTCCAGACATTATTGTTACAAGTAGATGGGATGTAATTTGAAATGAAATAGAAACAGATATCTTTTAATTAGATCGTAAAGCCTTAACAAGTTTATAAATATGAAGAACTCTTTGGAATAGATTATATTCTAGAAGATTAAATGACCTGAACACACTAAATAGTGGTAAAAATGTTCCCCAACTTGTTCTTCTGAAAGATAATCTTAAGATAGTTGGCTAAAACATTTGATGTTTTTTAGGCAATTTTCTTCATAACCGCCTTGAAATGTCAAAAACTAATGAGACTGTCATTCTTTGAAATTGTACATTTACACACAAAAGCATTGATAGTTATAAAAAATTTCTAGAAATAAAATTAAAATGTAATTTAATTTTTGTGATCTTGAATTAATCTGAAAGTAGAGTAGAAGCAGTGGTATACGACGATCAAAGGAATTCCAGAAATTGATAACAAAATTTTTTGGGAATCTAAAGGAATTGGATTTGTAGTTTATAAATCTAAGGTTGCAAGACGTTTTGGACAATCATAACTTAAAAAAACTTTCGTGGTAGGCGTTTCCAATATAAAATGTCAGTGCATGTTGTTATAAATGAACATTTTAAAAAAATATAGATTTTTAAAAAGTTTACAAAATCATAATGGAAAATAAAAAACTAAAAAATCGAAATTTGCTTCACTTTTATTTGCAACGTTTCGCGAATTTAAACGATGTTCCTCGTATATTCTAATTTTATGAACATTTCATCCGAATTTATCAAACTTTTCTATAAATAGAGCGAGCACTTTTGCTTATATTTGACAACATTGTATAGAGTTTTCAGCTTTTCAACGGTAATAATTATTTTCAAAAGGGTGGCCGAGAACTTTAACTCGGAACTATAGTTCATAAACTTAATGGCTTAACTTTTTTGAAACATATATGGTTCGTAAATAACAAAGCAATTCGCATTTGTCTCGTCCTAAAATTAACAATACCTTTTTCCCAAAATTATCTCGATTTATGGGTCGCATCCTTCAAATGGAATTAGTGGAAGCTTCGCTATAAAACAACGATTTATCTGGAGCTTTAGTCGACTTAGCTCTTCTGCAGAGTGGCATTTATCCATCAGAGAAAACTGCTTTTACAACTCGGGCTTCTATGCCGATTTGGCTTTAACTCATTGCGGCATTGACTAGTTGACGCACTTTAAATGAGAAATAAAACATTGATTTCAAAAATATTACTGTTTATGCTAAATCAAATATTAAAAATAAATGCGGAGATTTAATAACCATCCTTTGAAATTCTCTGAGATTGTCTGGTACTAAAATTTCACGAGCTGCTTATTGTAGATATCCCAAAATACTTTAGATGTCTGATTGCTCTCGTTACCTAAAAATACCCTTTACAAAATACTTCCTCCAAGTTATAAATGGCATCAAAAGAATTCAAAAAATGTCTAAGCGAATCCCCGAAATTCGATAACAATTATTTGTAGATTTGTAAAAAAGTTAAGCTTTAGACAAATGGTATCTGGCAAAGACGCCATTTGAAGGATTCTTCTAATAAATTGATGTTTCCGCAAATGCCACGCTATTTTCTACGCTTTTTAGGCCCTACTTATAAGGCTTTGAAACAACCCGGCCAAAAATACCTCTTGTTAACCGTTAAAGTTGCATTTGCTTTCAAGCAGATTCATCCATTGAAATCTTAAGTAATAAAGTCGTGCATGAAAGGCTATTGTTATTATTCTATTACCTCGAATACTTGTGAAAGCTTTATAAAAATGATCGCTGTTTTAAACTGTTTTAAAGATCCATTAATGGTGTTAATACGTAATTCATATTTGCTTAATGATAGTCTGAACCGCATCTTCCACAGCGCCGTAAATCTTTAATGTCTCTTAATCTGCCAATAATATCTTCTAAGACCCCAGATCTATACGATTCCTATTTCCTGAGCTGAAATTAAAGGATTTTAGGATTCTCATGAAATATCGCCTCCCCAATAAACATTAACTTTGAATTTATTTAGGGGCATACATAACGTGGCTGAAAAAGCTGCAATTCTTGTAAGAAACAGCCTCTATAATTAGTGTGGAACAAAGTTAATCCTGGATAACGAGCAGTAATGAATGGAGGGAACAGTGATGATAGTAAATAGAGGGCCCCAATCTATTTCAGAACCAAATAAGGTGGAAAAAAAGAGACAACCAGTTTAGAGTTCTGAGAGAAATTGCAATGCAAGACATTGAAATGAGGGAATTTTTATGCAAACTTTGTTAGTCGTAGAGTGATTGGCTTCGACATTAAACTATCCTTTATAGTACCACAATAAAATTGTGATTGATAAAACTGGACACTCAAAAGTTCAAAAGTCCTTTTTATTCCACTTTAACACAAATTCTTCTATACGCCCGGATAAATTTATTGGTATGTCCTTGTAGTCATTTCCTCTAGATGGAAAGAAGGGTGAAGGATAGTTGAGAAGAATTGCGATGGCTTTTTGCGTGATTGAAATAAAAAAAATAACAATCGATTTATTGAGGGAAAGACAGTTATTAGTTTCAGGACGAAGTATTATCTTATTATACAGGGTCGTTTTTCGGTAGTGTCTTATGGTATTTAAACGAAACGGAAATTAAATTTCTATCTGAAACATCTAAGCGGAAGCAATCCCCTTTTGTTAGTAAACAGCCAATTTATTTTTCCGTCGACTTTAGTTTTATATCAGACAACTTGTGTTTTTATCGACATCAAACTCTAGNTTGCACAAAAAAGAAATTGTAAATTTGGCAACATTCATAACCAAAGCCGTCTTTCATAAGCCACCAAATAATACCCGCCAAATTCACACTTGTCATAATCTGACAGTAGTAAACAAAACAATTTAATATAAAAAAATTTAATAGCATATTGAATTGATCTACTCATGGATATGAGTTATTATTATAACTATTCTCATCTAAAATTTTTAATAAAAATAAAATTTAATTAATTTAAATTTAATTTAATTTAATTTTTTTTTTAATTTTTTTTTAGTTTAATGTCAATTTGAAAGGTACTGGTGTAATTATTATTTAATTTTAAATTAAAAACATCGTTGCCAAGTTCAATTTCTGGGCGTTTACATCGAGAAATCATGAATTACAAATTCAAAATTTGAAGCTTATGTTGAAGATTTACAATTGTTTGCAGTTCCTAATACCAAGAGATACCGAGTGCTGCATTGTAACGATTAATAGTATAAAGGTAATTGAAAAATAAAAAAGTGAATTCTTCATTTTAACACCTTAATAACTTCCTCAATTTCTCAAATAGAATTTTTTTACTATTTTTCCCATACTCCCTGAGGACCACCCTATAACGTACCGCAGAGCTGATCTGCCATTTAAGACTCACCCTGTATATAAGTGCATAAAAGGATAAGTGACGTTGTTTCCAATGAGAAGTAATATAGTGCGTTAACAGTGCTTCGGGCTTTTTTTCGACAATTTTAAACAATTACGTAATAAACAGTTGAAATTTTAAAAAGGCAATCCAAGAATGGTGTTTTTGATCAAAATATCAGAACGTGTACTTGATACAGGTGAAAACGCCACACTTATTCGCATGCATCATGTGATATCAGAATAGTACAATGACTTATTTGACACGATAGCACAATTGCGTGAATGTGTTGCTAGTGTTCTTCTAACTCAGTAAATTTCCAAAGTTTTTATATCAGCCATATAAGCCAATTCTCGCAACTTCTTGAAATAAGTTTTAAAACTGTTGATTCCGCTAAACACTTAAAAATTTGACCGAGATTTTCTAAAAAAGTGAAATCTTTTCCTGTTTGAAAAAGGAACCCAATCAGTTTGGGTTGCTAGTTAAAGGTCTAATTTTATGATTTTAGATATCGTAAGACATCTTTGTAATGTTATGTACGGTCAACCCGGAAACCTTTCAACCCATTATCGCAATAACCTTCTGTTCCTCAATAAATCCAATCCATTCTTTAGATGTCTCAATAATAGCAACTGCAGAAGTACAGACTTTGTATGAAATAAGATTAGATACGTGCAAGTCATACGTTCATGATTTTACCTTATGTAGTTTTTAATGGTATTTATTTAATTTAGAAACCAAATTTATTGGTTTATGATATAAATATTTTGCAAATCACGATCAATTGTAACAGTAAGGTCTTCAATAGGAAAGTTCTTGACATGATTAATCGTGGAAATCAAACCGTTTGAGCTTTTCATAAAGTGTTGCTTGTGAAAGCGTTATTATAAATCACAATATAATCATTAGTACAAATAGACTGTGCATTACGATTTCGTTTCTATCAAATACGCATCAAATTCCGGTGATGTATCGTTTCAGATAGGTAAATAATAGTAGCCGTTGATCTAGTGCAATTTCCAAATTTCCTCTTTATATTATGAATCGACGACCCTCAATTATTGATGAACGAGCGTCTGAAGAAATTGCGTCATTAGTTTTCAGGTTTTTGCCTTAAATAATGTTTTTCGAACCTCATTAATTATAACTTGTAAAAGTGTATTGTTACTACCCCGACTGACAGGTTAATTAGGAGATTTCTAAAATCACTTCATCAATAATTTTAATGGACCTTTCATTTATGTGAAAATATTTTCAATTGGCAATAGTTTGAGCGGGATATGTCTTATTGAACAATTGTGTTCAGCTGTACGTTCACAACATAAATAATTTCGCATCGTTCAAGACCAAAAGCACCACTAACTGAGTTGAGTTCATATAATTTGATACATTTTTCTGTTGTTTAATATTTTACGTGTTAAATTTAGCCATATAAATCCGGTTTCGACGCTGGGAAAGTCACTGGAGATTTTAACTTTATTAATCCTCGTCATAAAAAGTCGAATAGACGTTTAAAAAAGTAATTACGAATAAATTGCAAAAGAGAGTTAGGTCTGAATTAGGAAAACAAATTTTCTTCTAGTTTTTTTTCAAGTGAAAATTGCAGCAACTTTTAATTAAAAAGAAAATTCGTTAACGCTAGGCAAAATTAGTGACAAAAATAAACGCTGCTTGTTTTAGATTACGACAAAGTTTAAACAAAGTTAATTCAAATTAGCGAACACTTCTTGGGATAATAAGACAAAACCAAGGATTTTTAAACAAAGAAATACTTTCGAGGCCGTATAATTTTATGAATTTCTGCTATATAGTATGCTTGACTAACTTTCAGAAAGTTTTATGGAAATATAAGAGGGGAAAGCTGAAAAATTACAATGCGAAACTAAAATGGTAGCTTGACGAGAAAGAAATCCGGGGAAAAAGTTTTGAAATAATCTTCCTAACTATATACTTAGCCAATTTGATAGTTTTGTCAAGCCGTTTAATGGCTAATAGAATATTAAGACAAATTGTTTTAAGTTTAGAATATAAATGGTCCTTAAAATAAACCGTTAACCCATCAAAAGATATAAGAAAATTTTCATGTTCAGTGCATTTTAGATCATATAGGTATAAGCTATTCAAAAATAAATTGGAGTTGTTTAAGCTATCGGAAACCTTTCATGTGTAACTCATTAGAATACTGCTGAAAAAATAGTGCAAAAAAAAATGTAATGTGAATGACACAGTTGTGTCAGTGCAATTAAATTAAAATAAATAAATAAATCGTCCACACAGCTTAGGAGAAGACAAGCAGTGAAAGCTGTTGCGCTAATTATTTGTTGAGAATTAAGTCGATATTTTAGGGTTCAACTTACTATGGAACTTGAGGACAAGGTCATAGGACGTCTACCAACGTAAGAGTTACCTGTTTAGAGCTAAGTCTGGTCTTACCAGTATCTTGAAATATATCAATTTCCAAACTTTCAAAAGACTTAATAAAGAATCATTAAGTAATAAAAGGCCAACTGTTTGTGTTTTGTTGCTTCTTCCAGTGGAAATGTTGGCATGCAAATTGCAACCGGGTTGAACAATTGAAAACCAGATTGTCCCGCTTATTATAGGATATTATTTAGGAACATCTATAAACCTAATTTGTCAAACGCAGAACGGCCTTAATAGGAAAAAAAGTAGAAATGGAAATCTTTTACAACCTAAGGGTTAGTGTTGTGAATATTAAATTATAAGAGTGAAGACTACTAACGGCGTCTCAAACCAAACAATTGACCCCAACAACTTTCTGCGCCATTTTACTGTTAGCAGTGTTAACCGTCAATAAGCACAAACACTAACTCAATCTTTGGTAACACGAACGCTGGAGAAATAGAAACAAATGAATGCATCCAGCTCTAATTGAGGGACCGAATGCAATAACAGGATAAGCCTGCTTAGGTAAATTGTTCAGAGAATAAAAAAAACCTCGTCATTGTCATTTAATTAAAATTAAAAATATAGAAGTAATATTGATTTATTTCTCCTTAATAGGTTTTATAGTATTCCTCAATATATTATAAAACCAATTCTGGGCAAGAACTGGTCAAGACTTGGACTTAAGCCGTTCTTGCAGGGTATAGAATGGTCGGCAGCAGGTAGACCATAAACAGTAGTCCAAATATATGACTGGTTTTTGCCGAGGAGGATATTTGGCTATACAATAATCTGTTATTAACTATATTTATGTGAAAATTGTAATTAGTCTGTTATTGTAGCCGACTCTTCAGTTAAAATCATGAAAAAAACTTAAACCGTAAGTTATAACGACGTAAAAGAATTAAAACTATTCTAACACATCATTTAAAATCTATTATCAAAAAATGTAAAAAAAGAAAGTTACTCATGGGTGAAGTAGACTTTGCACAGTAGTTTTCATTTGCCTAGGAAAAACAATATGAAATTCCGTTTATATTTCGAAAAGAAATAAAAAGAATTAAGGAAGCATATCTCGGTTCAAGGAAATGTAAAGTCAACTAGATTCACAATATCCAGAACAAATATAAACAACTACAAATCAAGCAAAATGCAATAGGGTGCACCCTATTTATGAATTACAATACGCCCTGGACAGAAAAACTACTGGGAAAGAATCACATAATCACTAGAGACCATTACAATGCTAAGAGTTTAGATACACCAAATACAACATAATACAAATTTAAAAGTACCTTCATTGTATGTTGAAAAAACACAAAATTAAAGATTGTCTAAATAACAAAGAAGTTATGTTCATTAAAAGCTGCAATGATTAGGACAAGAACTACAGACCCTACAGCTATTACTAAACGAAGACTGTCTGATATCTTCAGTTACTCGTATAATCAGAGTTTCAAATTTCTTTACATTTAAGAACAGAGCTTTTTTTTCGCCTTGAGCTACATAACTGTTAAAGTTTACACTGCTCTTGTGATGAATCCAGCGGATTCGTCTTCTCGGAAACCACCATTTCACAGCCCTAATCACGTCCTCGTTGGAAGATAATATTCGGTCTTTTAGACATTGTGTCAGTTTCGGAAAAAGTTAATATTCCGAAGGAGCTATATCAGGTTAACACAGGAAAGACCAATTCGAACCCCAAAATCACGAAGTTTATGCATAATAATATTTCTCTTTTGTGTTGGCGCGCTATCTTGCAAAAACAAAGTATTTTACCACGAGTGTTTAAACTTTTTGACGTGAAGATTTGCAACTACGCTTGTAATATTTTATTTTGTTAAAACGAAAATGCAATTATTTTGTTATCTTCTAAACAGTCAAAAGTACCCCTACTAAAAGTCATAATTCGTACTAAAAATGTAACGCTTTCTCGAAATTTTGAAATACTATACAGATTTAATAGAATTTTTTTAGAGGATATGGAGAAGATAGAATTATAGTTTCAGAAATATTAGGTATATTCATTTAGTCAGTCAGTTAGTTTGGGAATAAGAATCCGTTCTGAGGTTTTAATATTAGAAGTGAGATTTTTGGATTAGGGGAAGTGCGGATTTTTTTAACCATTGTAGAAGTAAGATCGTTGAAAAAATCAAACCAGTGGATCTTTGGAGCCATGGAACTCATATTTTCAGAGAATCGAAGAATTATTTGGGTAAATAAATAAATAAGATCAATGAAATTCATTGGATTAGCAAAGACAGTAAATTGTCTGTATTAGTCGATCGGTGGATACGTAAGATTATTGAATAAGTATGATACCAAAGGATCTTTGGATCCGTGATATTGAGGGAATCAGCGATTTATTTCAATTAGTTGTCTTTTGGATCAGAGAGGCATTAGAGGATTAAAATCATTGGATAAGTACTAATTTATTTCATCATTTTTTAAATCAATAGATTATTGGGTAAATCGGCCAAGAAAACCTCTGGATCGGTGAAGAGTGGATTTTTTGAATCAGTAGACTACTAGAGAAGCAGAATAACTAACCCCCGTACATCTGAGTATGAATTAATCAGAATATTAGTGAACCAACTAATTGCAGGGGTCATTGTATCAGAGGTTTAGCGGATCATTAGAATGTTCGTAACAACGGTCCAAAATATAACGCAACCTGGAAAAAAGAGCTAAAGTACAAGCTAAAATGAAAGCAGGATACTAGAAGCTGATGGAGTTTATGAAAACCTAAATTAATAAACTTCACAAGTACAAGGTTAAGAAATTTGAACAATTTAATGAAAACATGAATAAGCAATTTTAAGGACAAAATGTACATATAGGCGCCTTGTTTGGAACACAAGAAATAAATCTGAATAAACTTAAGGTAAATTTCAAAGGGATCGTTAAAAAAGCACCGAATCAAGTGAAACGGAAATTGTAAAAGTTGGAAAACGGTTTCACATGTCGAAAAGTGACATTTCTAAAGGCAAATTTGGAGAATGTCTCGACATGGAAGGTAAACCATTTAAAGCTACTAATAGAGTATTTAACTGTGAAGAGTGAAGTAAAACTACGAGATTAGTAGTTGCTCTACAAGAAGAATCAGCGGGTGGACGTATTTCAATTCATAGAATAGTTCCAATTAAATCAAAGTATATTTGAAAGATATCATTGGAACGGAAAAAATCCCATGCAAAAATTAAAATTAAACATGTGAATGAACCAACCCATATTTAGCTTTATAAGCCCATCCCTAAGATAATTAATGAAATATCGAGAAGACTACGTGTAAAAATTATCATCATCTTAGAGAAGGTAATCTTTAAGGCTCATTTAAAAGGTGCTTCATTTCATGCAACAAAAATCAAGGAAATGCAAAGCAAGCTGCATGAATCAAATAAAGGCGCACAGTTAGTAGCACGTAGGCGCATGTACTTCGCCTTGCCTTTTAGTAGATGCGAATCTATATGCATCTTTTCGTGCAACAGGTGTTTATGTTTCGTTATTTTGCTTTATTAAGTATAAAAGATTTTTTTAATGAAGTGGAACTCCGAGCAATGATTAGTATTTTTTGAAGATTACTATGTTAGACCTTTTTGTGACGTTCGTGTGACAAAGATTCTCATAACAGATAAAAGAAAAGTAATTGTTTAAAAGAACTATTTAGTTAGGAAATATACATAATTTAGAATGAAAAACATTCTGAACAAAATTGAATGTTTAAGATCTTATTTTCTAACTGATCCAACATTGAACTCGGTCTGTGCGTAAACAGATCGATGCATGCCTCTTTAATGTATGCTTCAGGTCGCGCGTTGATGCATCTAAATGAGCCTTCAGTTAAAATCTAACGTTAAATAGTTCAGTCTTTGTTAAATATTTGACAAATGTGACGATTTAACTGACATTTCTAAATTGTCCCATCAAAAAGCTAGAATTTG
>JABRWK010000661.1:0-11453 GCA_013372445.1 Hypothenemus hampei | reverse complement strand
TCGCCAGTGGATTTATAATCTGTGAGACTTTCATTTCTGATAAATCTGTTTATGTATCCATATTTATATTCCATGCCCCGTATAGTTAGATTTTATTATGGCGTAATGTTTTAAAAAACTCTTATTTATTTTAATTTTTTTGTTTAAAAAATCATTTCTACTCTGTGATTACCTATAGGTTTTTTCCCCATTGCACACTGGAGCCTTTGAGTCTTCGGTGATTTTCACTGTACATAATCGTCTACTTTTTCAGTGAAATTAAATAATGCGTTTAGTAGTTTCCTTTGCCAGTTTTATTTATGTTCTTTAACCTTAAACTATTGTAACCTGAATTTTACAAAATGATTGATAAAGCATGGGCTTTCTAATGGATTACTAGGACCTTCACAATATGACTTTTAAATAGAATCAGATACAACAAATGACACCTTTTGTAAATAAACTACTCTTTTTACACTAAAAAGGACTCTACAGGGTACTCTTAAAAGGTTTTTACAACGTTCCAACAGTACTGTACAAATCAAATAGATTTAGCTAAACTTACCTTAGTACATAGTTGTTCCGTTTGGGTGCTACACGGCACTAAAATTGCAATTTGAATTTTCTTTTTATTAATTTAAAACGCCTTTGTCGATTTTACTAAAATTTGGTGAGTTGACACCGTTTTTTTAGATAAAAAATTACATACCAAAATTATGATTAATATCAGGCCATTGGCGTAGAACTGATTTGAGTAATTACGCTTTTCATATTTCTACGCCAATGGAAGAAAAGGATTTTAAGTATTAAGATTAAGTAAATTGTTTGCTATAAAAAAAGTACTCCTGATAAGACTCGATTACTTTTATGATTTATTCGAAATTTGTAATTTTAATCACTGACAGCAATTTCGGCACAAAAATGAAATGACGAAAAAACATGAGTGCAAATACAAAGAAATACCATAGAAACTGTTCAAAGTGCCCCCATCCATTTTCACGGATGCAAAGGTTTATTCGACTAAGAAAATTAAAATGTACCCATTACATCATTTCAGCACCTCTAAGACTATTTAAGTACAAGTTAAGAACATAACAGAAGTGTAGTGAAACCCCATCATGCACATTAATTTTGAATTCGTGTTGAAAATATCTAATTTTGACTGCATGCGGATTTTTGCCTGCATAAACATGTTTATTCTGGAAATATTTTTAAATACTTCTATATATTTCTCTACTTAATCGTGCTTAGTTCCAGACCCTCTCCAACACGTTTCAAAAAGTTTTCTCAAACCTTGAGAACTGTTAGAAAACGCTACTTTCTGTAATCAGTGGGTTTAGGAGTACAATGAAAACTTCTATTTGCAGCAGCAGGTGTTGGATGGCTTAGTGTATGATGATTTGGAAATCTTGAAGAGTATACTCTCAAGTACTTTCTTGACAATATCCCAAAGCCAATCACATATAGATATATGTATTATTGTAGATCTACATTCTGCATTAGTATATTGTACGATCATGTTAAATCAAGAATATTTTAATTGTCTAAATGATTAATTTAGATAAGAAGCTTTGACCCTTAGTAATAGTTCAGTTGAAACTAAGACAACTAATAATCTGAAGAACTATTAAGTAAAAAAATAGGACTACCTCAATATATCGTTAATCGAGCACTTACAATAGAAGACACTGGTGCAAAAAGGGAATAACTCCATTTTCTGACAAATTCCACTTTCAAAGATAAAATAAAAAATGCTCTATTAGTTAATATAAGAATGTTGCAGATCTATTAAATTGTTTAGATTTTATACGAAATATAATTTTATTTCTTTCATTCATTTGATATAAAAAGGAGACAGCTCCGGAGCTGTCATTTCGATAAAGCATTTGCAAGTTAATTGAATAATAATCGTTTTTATTCGAATTAGTTTAAATATTTCCGTTAAATATATTATTGTAAATGAAAGTTAGCCACTGTTTTGAAAAGTTATTATTCTAAAATTATATTTACGGAACTATTCAATATATTATGTCGGATAGCAGTAGTCGTCCAGAAGAACCATTTGACGAGTCTGACAATAATCCTGATTTTCACCCGGATGATCCTGAAATTGGTGTTAGGCTATTTAATTCAAGTGCTGAGGTTTCATTACTGGTTCAAAGTGATTCTGATAGTAGTATAAATTCAAATAAAACAGAAAAAATTAGTAAAAATGTTTACAAGAAACGAGTAAGAAATACAAATACATGGAACAGAAACGTAGCCAAAAAACGAAAAGCTGAAGGAAAATCATACATAGGTACGCAAAATAAAAACAAGTGTGTAAGGGCCGTATATATAGTCGCACCTTAAGTCTTCCTCAGCACTCATGTCTTCTTTGACCAATAAGGAGTGTTTGTTTGCAATGAATAGTCGTTCCTCATTGGTCAAGGAAAACATGAGTGCCGAGGAAGACTTAAGGTGTAACTATTAATATGGCCCTAAAAGAACGGAGAAAGATTGGTAGTGATTGCAAGTGCAAATTCAAATGTTTCCAAAAAATTAACGATCTTGGTAGACTTGAACTATTGAAAATTTTTAATAATATTGGTAACAAAGAAAAGCAATACATTTTTATTGGGGGACAAATAAGTGTGAAAAAAGTAGAAAGACGGAGGCCAAAGTCTGGTGTTCTTGTTCTTGCACATACAGTATTAAAAATGGCATAAAAGAATTAAGAGTCTGCAAACACGCTTTTTGTTCAATGTATGGTATTAGTAAGAAAAGAGTAGACCTTATTGTAAAACATTTACAAAATAACATCCCTGCCCCTAAAGATATGCGCGGTAAACATAAAAATCGTCCTAACAGTATTCCTGAGAATATAATATTTCAAATCGATTCTCATATTCAATCATTTCCAAAAAGAAAATCTCACTATAGCCGCACAAAAAACCAAAATAAATATTATTTGAATCCTGAACTAAATACAAAAAAAATGCATAAGCTTTACCTTGAAAAATACGAACCAAATATTTATGCCGAAATTCAGAATGATCAAAAAGTAAAACCTCAAGTTACCTACGACTATTTTTTACGACATTTTACAACAATGTATAACTATTCTTTCGGAAAACTACGACCCGATACATGCCAAACGTGTGATAGTCTAGACTATCTCATATCTGCAGAAAAAAATGAAGAGAAAATAGAAAATCTAAAAAAGGAAAAAGTACATGAAAAGAAAGCAAGCTATTTTTATACAAAATAAAGAGGATATCGCGGAAGTTAAAATGAGCAACAATCAAACTGAATTATTGGCATTTGATTATCATCAAAATATGCCCCTTCTTCACGTGCCTAGTGGAGATGTTTTTTTTAAACGTCAACTTTGGAAATACAATTTTTGTATTTTTGTAGGAAGCACTGGAAAATCGTATTTTTTTCTTTACGATGAAACAATAGCAAGGAAGGGACAAAATGACGTCGTAAGCTCCGTACATTATTTTATTACTCAATATGTGCCAAAAACTGTTACAAAGTTATTGTTGTACTCCGATAACTGCTCCTCGCAGAAAAAAAATTCCACTATGGCTCAATACCTGTATACCATTACACACAATAACAAGTTTTCTAAAATAATACATAGATATCCAGAACCAGGACATAGTTTTCTTCCGTGCGACAGAAGTTTTGGTTTGATTGAAAAAGAAAAGAGAAAGGATTGTGTTACCAGAAGAATGGATTACATTGGTAAGAAATACATGTCGCAAATTTGAAGTTATTCCAGTTAGTCAAGAAATTATTTTGAATTTCAGTTATCATTTCAAACCACTTTTTAAAAAAACTATATTTAACAAACAGAAACAAAAATTTGCAATTTCTTCGTATCGTGTAATGGAATATACTGAAAAAGGTGTTGAATGTAGTAGGTTCCCCAGTGCCTTTCTCAAGGATCACTTTACTCTTCAAAAACCTGGAGTATGTCTTAATCTGCTCAGTACTCAGTTACGTCTCTACTCTCGACCTTTAATGCTGAAGCGTGCTAAATATTTGCATGTAAAAGAACTAGCAACAAAATACGTACCTTTAGACTGTATGTGGTTCTACAATAGGCTTATGTGCCAAGAAGAACAACAATGTAACGAATCTGAGGACAGTTTTACAAATGATTAATTTTTTATATTATACTAGAGCAAAGTATAATCATATTGTAACTTTTTTCTCAATAAAATGTTTAAAACAGTAATTAATAATATTAAACAAATTTTAGGTTTTCAATTGGAACAAAAAAGAGACAGTTCCTATGAACATATTGAGTTTTTTATAATATAATAAAATAATTTAGCTGTTTGAAATTTACACACATTATGTATTCCTCATTGAATTACCAAATAGTGTTTACATAAAAACAAAAAGATGAGTTAAACAATTTTTATACTCTCCTGAAAAATTTATTAAAATGGAGTTATCTCCTTTTTGCACCAGTGTCTTCAATTAGAGACTATGTATGCAGTATTAATAATTGCTATATCCATACCATAACCACCGTCCATAGATATTCCAACAAGTCCCATCGCTTTGTTTATCAGCGAAAATAAATCCCCCTTTCAACATCGCACTTCTCGCCTACTGTAGTCCTAATTCAACACGCAGACAATATTTGCAGTATCTGTACGGTATTTCATAAAGCGGTTAAATATTTATGTAAAAATAAAGTAGCCATCATGAACATAATAATTATGTTAAAACGCAACAATATACTTTATAATCTTCCTCTGCATTATCAAAATACTCATTTTTCTTCTGTACCACTAGTAAATAACCCTCATATGAGGGTTTTCCACGAGTTTTACAATCGGTAGCAAGAAACGCTGGCATTTCGAAGTACATCAAAGAAGTGACGGGATTTGTTAGAATATCTATGGACGGTGCCATAATCAACCAATTCAATACCTACTCATATACCCAATGATTTTTTATGGGGTAATTTTAAGTTCATGGTTTAAATGATACTGGTAGAAAATGAAGACCAATAATATTTGAGATACAACAAATGAATCGCTTATTTAAGAAACCCCAATAAATAGTTTTGAGATAATTTTAAAAAAATGTTTAGCTACCGTAGAACGGGGCTAGTTGGATTTTGTTTGAAAAAACTTTTGTACCAGCCTACATATTTTACAAAGTATTCCTATTTTAATCTAGTGTTATATTGGATGTTTCCCAACTACAAGTAGAAAATTTAAAGGCGTAATCATGTATACATTTCAAGTGAAAAATGTCCAATAAACAAATGTCCCCAAATGCTTCGTTTTTAGAATACGGGGTGTTAAAATATACCAAAAAACACGTTTTTCTTGAATATTTCCAATATGGCTCAAATTGGATTGTTGAATTTTAACATGCGAACGTGTAGTAAAAAGCCCCATTTGTAAATGTGCTCAAATTTTTCCATTTTCGATAGTGATGTAGGCTTGGAATATGTTTATTATTCTATATTTAAACGTGAAATGTACGATACTGCGTTTGGCGTTAGTTAAAATCGATTTTTATGTTCTTTGTTCCAAACAGAATCGAAAAAAATTGGATAAACGCTTTATTAATAATTGATCAGTACAAGGTTTATTTATTTTAAAATAAAAAAATAACATAAAAATCGGTCTTAACTAACGGCAAACGCAGCGTCGTATTTTTCAAGTTTAAATGGAATAATAAAGATACCCCAAACGTTCGCATAGAAAAATTTGAGTACATTTAAATATGAGACTTTTTACTACACATTCGCATACTAAAATTTAAAAATCCAATATGAGCCAAACTGGAAATATTCAGGAAAAACGTTTTTCTTTTTTTTTGGTATATTTTAACACTCTGTATTTTAAAAACAAAACATTTGCCGTCATTTGTTTATTAGACATTGCCCACTTGAAATGCATCCAGAATTGCACCCTTAAGTTTTCTACATGTAGTGAGGAAACACCCTTTATACTGGGGTTTTCAAGTTTTCTTGTTGGAAGCTTTACAATTTTTTTTAATTCTAAACACATTTTGACAGTACAGCAAAAACAATAGCTGGTTCAGCACATTTTTTAAAGCCCAATAAGCCGTCATAGACACATCAATTGGATTACTAATGAAAAAGATTATAAACCCAAAAACAACCCCATTAGGGTTTTTAGGTCCGTAATAAAATAAAAATATACAGGGTGTTTCCAAACTATATGTCCATATTTCAGGGGGTCATTCTACAAGCAAAAATATGAATAAAAGTTCCTATCAACTTGGGTCCAGAAATGCTTCCTGAAGGAAATACGGCCCTTTGAAGATGCCGGCCAAAAAATGGTTTTTATTTAATATCTTTGGAACTAATATACAGGGTGACATAGAAAAAAGTACATTGCATAGTGCCACGCGATAGAGGATCATAAAATAATGAAAAAAGTTCCTATGAATGTAGGTCCGCAACGCCTTCGTTTAAGAGATACAGGGTGTTAAAGTATAAGAAAGAGGACATTTCTGGTGAATGCTGAAAGCTGGTAATTTTTTGGATTAAACCTACCGATATGCTGAACTCGTATACCAAATTTGGTTAAAAAATCTTAAGCCGTTTGGAATTTAAAAAATAAAGAAATGTCCTTTTTCTTATACTTTAACACCCTGTATCTCTTAAACGAAGACGTTGCGGACCTATGTTCATAGGAACTTTTTTTCTTATTTTATTGTCCTCTATCGCATGGCACTATGCAATGTACTTTTTTCTATGTCACCCTGTAGGTAGAGGTTTCAATTTTGCTTTTAATTTGGGAGCTTTGAAACAATAATATATTTTTTATGTAAAAACCATTTGAAAATGATATTCCTTAACAAAAAATGTGAAAAAGTTAGGCGTAAAAATCTAGAGCGCCCCCGCCCCAGCTTCGCTCCTGAACACGATATAAAAGTGCGACTTATTGCTAATAGTGGATACATGGTAGCAAATAACGTAACCCAAGTTGATGCGAACTTTTCTTCATATTTTTGCTTGTAGAATGACCCCCTGAAGTATGGACATATAGTTAACACTCTGTATATTTCCCCCTATGGCAAGGGTAGAGTATAATTTACATGTCTATCTTTTGCTACAACCTACAGTTTACCTTGCAAGGCATAGTTTATTGGATTAATTGATCAGATCACAGATCTTAAGACGGAGATATAAAGGTGCTTCAGAAAAACTGTTAATGAAACTAACTAGAGATGACTTGAATGCATATAAAAATCATTTAAGAATGAGCGAAGAAAAATTTGAAGAACATCTACAGAGTATGTCAACGTTTATACATAAAAAATACTTTATTGAGGAACGCTCTTCCAGCAAGACTAAAATTACAAATAGTTTTAAAATACCTGGCTACTGGATATTCTTTTCCATTTCTGAGTGCACTGTACAGGGTGCCCAAAAACAGTATTTCACAATTTCTGCCAAATGTTTGTAAAGCAATATAGAACAATTTAGAAGACTTTATTTAGTTAAGTTCAGTACATTTTTTTAACTAAGAAACAAAGTAAAAGCAAAAAAAAAGTTTCACTCAAAAAATGTATACTCGAAGAGAATAAATTAAGGGAGTGACTACTGCACTGTCCAGACACTGTAGAAATATGCCCACACTATCTAAAGAGTGCACTATAAGTGTGTTTACTGGCTAAGTCAGATTAAGTTGAAAGGAATTGTGAACAGTTAGTAACAGTAGTGATTAGATATACAGGGTGTTACAGTTTTATTAAAAATTTTAATCAAGTTGGCTGTTGTCAACGATTTATTGCGTTATGAATACCATACCCATTTTGAACAATTTTTTACTTTTATATTAAATTAATGATATTTTCAATTTTTTATATTTATTTGATTAAAATTGTAGTATTGCACCCCATTAAAAATATCGTGCATGTAAACAGTTTTTATTTTTTAGGTCCAAAATGAAGCGTCAGTCAAAAAAGAGCCAAATGAGCTTTTATTCTTCTAAATTAAAAGATAACTCCAAAAATAATTTTTATTTTGAGAAAAAGCAGTGGCGTACTATTTTTTTATTTAAAAATGTGCTTATATTAACTGTGAAAATGTGCAGAATTTCATTTAAATATCTTAAACCGTGTTGAAGATATGAATAAAAATTGAATGTTTTACTAAAACTTTAACTTAAAAACAAACTTTTTTTTATGTTTATTTTAGAAAAGATGCATTATAAGAATATGATTTATATGGATAACTACCATTATTTTTCAATGTACAATCAGTATTATGGCGTAATATTTATGAACCCTGTATACCTATTCATTACAACTGTTCGTAATTCGTTTCAATGTTGCATGTTTTACAACCTAATCTAGGAATCCGACTTAGCTGGTAAATTCACGGTGTATTTCGTAGACAGTACAGCAATATATCTATAGTGTCTATCTGGATAGTGCAGTAATCACTCCCATAAATTAATAATAGAAAATTTCTATGGCATTTTTTTGTATTTGCATTCATGTTTTCGTCATTTAATTTTTGTGTCGAAATTGCTGCAAATGATTAAAATTGCAAATTTCGAATAAACCATGTGAGTAATCGAGTCTTATCAAGGGTACTCTTTTGTAGTAAACAATTTACTTAATCTTAATTTTATACTTAAAATAGTTTCCTTCTATTGGCATAGAAATATGGAAAATATAATTACTAAAATCTATTAATCAAAATTTTGTAATGAATCTCTTTAATAAAATGATAAAACGGTGTCAATTCACCAAATTTGATTAAAACCGCGTAAGGTCTTTTAAATAAAAAAATCAAAATTGCAACTTTATTATCGTGTGGTCTCAAATAAAGCAAATTTATACTAAAGACAGTTTAGCTAAATCGACTTATTTTGTACTGTATGTGGTGGAGCGTCGTAAAACCATTTTAGGGACACCCTGTATATTAAATAGACTTAAAAAAACTTTAATTTGATTGTATTATTTAAATTATTTTTTTATTATTTGTAGTCTTCAATGCCATTTTAAATAAAAGAAGATAAAGGTCAAGATCTAACACCTAACCCCAATATCAAGTTTATTTACGTTCCATTTAAAATTTGCGCAATGTCTGAATTGTTAAACATAGATGGTTCTCTTTTTGAAGGAGGTGGCCAAATTCTCAGGATTGCCCTACCGCTTAGTTGCCTAAAACGAATTCCAATTCGAATATTCAATATTCGAGCAGGCCGTAGTAAACCCGGCCTTATGGAACAACATTTAAAAGGTGCTGAATTAATCAGAGACATGTCCAATGGAAAATTAGCTGGAGCTCATATTGGATCCACTGAAATAACCTTTCATCCGAGTGAAATTAAAGGAGGTAGCTTTAGAGCTTTTGTTAAAACTGCTGGTAGCATCAGTTTATTACTACAAGCGGCTTTACCTTGTGCAATATTTGCTAAAGAAACTGTAACACTTACATTACATGGAGGCACGAACACTGAAATGGCTCCTCAAATCGATTATATGACTGAAGTATTTAGACCAATTTTAGAGAAATTTGCCGTTACATTTCACTTTGAACTTAACAGAAGAGGATATTTTCCTAAAGGTGGTGGTGAGGTTGTAGTTACTGTCGACCCAATTAATAAATTAAATGGCATTTATTTAAATAAATTTGGAACTGTGACTTCAATATGTGGATGGAGCTTTGTTGCGGGCACATTACCAGAACATTTATCCCATAAAATGGCCTTGAGCGCCAAAAAACATTTAGTTTCAGTGTGTAAAAACATTAACATTGTCAGTTACAAAGAAAACAGACATGTGGCGCCAGAAAATGCCTTGGGAATCATTTTAGTTGCCCACACCGACTCTGGTTGTATTATAGGAGCTGATGCTATTGGCAAAAAAAGCGAAAATGTAGAAAAAACCGGAGAAAGAGCCGCAGAGGCTTTAAAAATATCTCTGGAACAACGAGCTTGTGTAGATGAACACAGTCAAGATCAAATTATAATTTTTATGGCACTTGCTTCAGGACCTTCCAGTGTCCAAGTAGGTGAAATAACACTGCATACAAAAACTGCTATTTATGTTGTGGAAATTATAGTAAAAGATGTAAAGTTTAGGATTGAACCTTTAGAAGGGGGTGGAAATATAATACATTGTACGGGTCAAGCTCAACATTTTTAATCATTATATAAAAAATTGATTATTTCAATAAAAATGTAAAAACTTAATTCGTAACGTAACAACTTTCCGCCATTGAATCACAATCTGGATATTGAAGGATATTCTTCATACTAAGATTCTCATCACTGATACATGCACATCTATAATTTTTGCTGCCCGATTCGTAATACTGTCTTGGTTTTCCAACCCATGCCCTGTCAATGCCACCGCTGTAAATAAGAAAAATCTATGTTTCAACGTGAAATTTCAAGTCATCAAAGCTAACCTTTTATTGGAGCACCAAACGCGACTTCCTCTTTCCCTGTCCCATTCAACGTTACATGGAGGAAATTTTAATTTTTCTCGTTCCATATCTTGATTCTTTTGTTCGGCTGCTTGTATTAATTTTTTATTTGTCTGCCATATGGAGTGAGATTTCCAAGTTCATCGTAGTATCTACCTATGAGCATTCCTACAAAATAATTTAATTCATGTATCTTAATTCGTCCTTTTAAAAAAACACTTACCAACCTTTGAATATTCCTTCAAATAAAACTTGAACCAATTATTTAAAGATCTTAACTCCTGTTCACTAAAACCAGTTACATCGTCACTTTTTGCCTGATCGTTAAAATTTCCAGTTATAAAGTTTCTTGATGCATCCTTACCTAAAAGCCTCAGATATTTGAGAAAAATTTATTTTAATGTTCAAAATCATACCAACAAAGAAATGATATTGTTGTCCCAGTCCATAATGCTTTTCACCTTTTGTTACATTAAAAACAATGCCTAATATTGCTAAATATAAGAAAGGCGACTTAACCCCATTGTAAGTTGCCAATTCTTCTGAAGTGAAATACCTTGAAGTGCTTTTATTCATATTAGAATTCAGAATATATCCAAGACTTTGAAATAAATCATTCAAATATAAACCTAATAAAACAACCAGCAAGCCTAACAATGCTAAAGCTTTAAACATAATAAATTGAATTTTCAACTTGTGAAGAATAAATCAAAATATAGAATGTAAGGTTAGAATAGAGAATAGAGGTTACTTTGTTTACTAATGATGTCTAGGGGAGAGTTATTATGGTCACTTTTCAAAATTCACCGGTGAGTAATTCTTCTTTTTTAAAATTATTTGACATGACAATAGACGTTTTGCCGCGAGGTACCGTCAACAGTAACACAGAAAAAAGAACTTGAAAATTTACTTTCGTTGGGTCGTCTTGTTGCGTTTTAGGGAATGTTTTTGGAATAATTTGTAAATTTCTAATTAAGGATAATAACACATGGTGTGGCTATTAAATAATCGGAGTAGTGTCATATAAGTTTATTCGTCA
>JABRWK010000660.1:8137-18970 GCA_013372445.1 Hypothenemus hampei | reverse complement strand
CTAAGAAGACGTCATCGAGCGAGGAAGTATTATGTTATTACTTAAAGATGCAAAGCAGAATTATATAGAAAACGTAAAATATTGTTAAACAAAATAGCTTTATTATTTTCCATAAACCTTCTCTACAGTTTTAGAAATGTTTGTAAATCCAAAATAAAATTCCATTTTTTTTTTTTGATACATCAAAGATAGATTCTTTGCTTGCTTTTTTAGTTTTCGGTTGTTAATACCCCAAGAACAAACACATCTCCACAACTTTTGTCAGATATCCTCTTTTTGCAAACATAATAGTTGCCTATTACAATCAACACGTGGGTTCAGTTTTAAAGTCAATTGTTTTGTTGCGCATATTGTTGACACTTTATGGAATAGGAGCATATCTCGAGTTACGTTGTGATACATAGGTATTACCTAGCTTTTGAGTTTATTGCTCCAACACAAAACGCTATTCCTCGTTAGAAAAATTAAGGGTTTTAAACTGGCGGTACATGAACACTTTGATTCTCACTTGGATTATTATATCGTTAGTACGGTTTTCTATATTTCAATACTAGGTACCATTTCCATCAACTTGTAAATGAGACAATTTTTAGGGTTTATATTTGATTCTGCTTTGTAATATTGCTTTCTTCATTCGATTTAATTAATACATATAAATCTAGACTTTTTCCTTATGAAACAATTATCTTGACAATATTAATTGCAATCGCATGAATAAATAGATAGATAAGAAATCATTAACATTTAAATATTTATGTAAGGCATATGATTTATACGCTAATATTTACACATTGTACATAAATAGACGTAGGTATCTACATTTAATCTCTATATAGATGCTGTTTGATGTCTATAAAGTCTGTAAATCGTCTTAAGGTGGGCTTCAGATTCACACTTTCACCTACGAGTACTAACGTTAAACTAATTCAAAATTGGCCAGCTAACACCTGATGTTTACTTTTCAAGTGGTACCTTTTCGGATTTAATTCTAACCCAAGTGGTACTTTCAGTTAAATTAACCAGCATGAATCCTAATGGACTTTAACCCCAAAAAGTTTTGCACTTAACGATCCAATTAGTTTATTTATCGACCCGTCTACCAGCAATAAACTGCATTCTTGTCGCGTTGGATCATTTACATACACGATGACTCTTTCGGCGGGATCGCACACCAAATGGAAATTTGTTGTGTCCCCGTTCCACGCCCCAACGAAATAATCCAATGGACGAATAATATAAATCATACCGGTAATCCCCCCATTGTTTGCTAGGTTGACGTCGTGAATAAATTCTATTAAATTTGTTTTATTTGAAAACGTGACTTTTGCTTAAATGCGGAGCATTTTAACTTATTTACCTACATTTTTACTTTGTCTGAAACCGAACAAATATATCGCATTGAATAAATCCCTGTTTCGTAGAATATCGTTTTTACTGTCTTTTTTATTTATCAAACCTTTGTTTCAGGAAGACGACTATCCCGAGGATCTATTTAATTCTGTGGTTAATGACGATCAATTCGATAGTAGCAATTTTCAAGCCGAAGAACCCACTTCCACCCAAAAGTCTACGCCAGGTGCATAAAATTAGCTTTTGTAATTAATCAATTTATAAACAGTAATAATTTTACAGAACCTAGGAAATACGCTAGTCTATCTGAATACAAATGGGAACAATTAGGAACACGACAAGGAGTTCAAAAGGCGAGGAAAAGTTACATGCAACAAAAGGATACCTCAAAGAAATCCTCAGAAGGTAAGTTGTCGTGAAGCCTGCAGCTACGCAATATGTGAGGTATAGTAAATTAAGTAAATTTCTGAACAACTTTCATGATATCCCTCAGGTCTTGTTGTAATTATCCGCTTAAATCGTCTTTCAACGTTTTTCTCGTTAATTTATGTTCCAAGTGAATTGGATATATTAATGTGCGCTTTTACTACATTTTGCCTAATTGAATTGGCGTTGTTTGTTTTCAGAAAGCAAAACGACAGCAGTGGTGGAACATTATATTAGGGTGACCAATTCTGGACAATGTAAACGGCCTATTCCTAAAGTGATTCCTGTTCATTTGGAGCATCCGAATCCTTCTGTAACTTATATACCTCACTGTACGGTATTACACAGATGCGCAGAGGATACTGGATGTTGTAAATATGATGCGACTTGCCAGTATAAGGAAAGAGAAGAAGTTACCCTGTATTTTTATGTAAGATTTTTACTTAAAAAAAAACTTTTCAATGGTATTTATTGTATCTATATCAGAGGCGACGCGGAATCTTTAGTACAATTGATATTTCTCTTTAGTTATTCTCATTAGTTTTTTAACTAATTGAATCAGAAGACATTTTTTGAACGTAGTAAACTAAGTGAAAGCGATTCTTCTATGCATATAGTGTATACTTTTATAAATTTTATTAAATATTTAAAAGCAAACAAATGTTATTGTCTTAAAATTTCTAATTCTACACCAATGGTTCGAGTTCTTATAATGAAATCACCAGTAAGTTTTACATCAATTAATATTAAGTAGACAAACAAATAGGATCTTCAGGTTCGCGCCATCAGTCGTGTTTCATTCAAAGTCACTGAATGAATAAAAACTAACAAAAATCCAAAAAGGATAAACAGGAAACATTTTATAAACACACACTTTATTTTCATAAACGAAAATGATTGCGTCCAATGTATGGAACAATACAGCTAAAGAGCGCTTCTGGCAATAATAAATGAAACACTTCTGGAAAAAAAACATAAATAAATTCAAAACGAAAATGGGTTTCCGTTGGCATAAATTTGATTCGCGGAAACGTACTCCCGTGTCATCTCGAAGCTAAATTGCAAAAACAAAGAATTCGAGCAAATCACCGAGACTGGGCTGGTATGTAATAACAGCTGCGGACATTTTTGCGGTTTGTCTTGGGATGTCGCAGACCGTGAGGAATTCGGATTTTCCTTTGGCACTTTGCCCAAATTATTCTCTTTTCTTGAATGTTAAATAATAAACTAAACTTCGCGTTGCGTCAATCAAGTCAAAATTACCACTGTACAACAATGTACAAAAGGATGAAGCTTCATAGACAATGAAATATAATTTATGTCAATGTGAAGAATATACGATGTTCGTTCAGTGACGATACTAATAAATTTACTGCTTGTCAGTTCCTATAATTTCCTATTAATTATTGCGGTGCGGGTGCTATACATAATCAATTGTACGTGAGTAGGCCTTAGTTTTTAATGTCTTAATATGTGTAGGTACATAACCGTGTCGCCTCATTGTTTAACTCGAGAGAAACAAGGTTACAGTCCCAGTAATTTTTTTTTTTCATTAAATTTTCTCAACTCGCTCCAGTTCCAACACGAAGATTTCAGACTGGTTAAAGCGCGTTAAAACCTAACAGTCGACCATTAACGAATGCCGTAAAAATACAGACATTCTTTTAATTGCTGTTCGTCAATAAATCACGAGAAATAGCGAAGAACTATTCAATGAGCGTTCTAGGAAATGGCCGGTATTTCTCGACAACTCCACGCACTGTGAAGTCTTTGATTTAAAGCTGAGTCGCGCTATCGTTAATCTTTGTCGATAGAGAGTACGAAAACGAGTTGTTTCTGTATAACGTCCACGCACGTAGATGTTTTGTTAAAAAGATATTTAATTGAAAAACGGCGATTTTGTAATTGATTTTCTCGATTTCAGGTGAAGCAAATAGGAGCGGACGAGGCGAAAGTGGAAAAACTCACTTTTTACAATCACACAGAATGCGAGTGTAAAGAAAAAAACCATGGAAGAAATGATGAGCAATTAAATACGACTGAGAGACAGAAACGTGTCGCAAGTAGCACTATTCAAAGTTTTAAAATAGATAACGCAAATCCCGTCAAAACTAGCTCCAATAATATTCCAGAGAGCCTATTGCAAAAGTAAGTTTCTTGAGAACATCACTTACTGGACTATGACAGTTGCATTTGCAGGTGTAAGTGTCCAAAAGAATTTCTGCCGAAAATAAAATTTGGCTTAAAATGCTTTTGCGACTGCGACAACAACAATGATGATTGTGTAAGAATGAAAAAAGGCAAGGAATATAACAGTTTAATTGACAGGATGTGAGTTAAATTAGAAAAACGTGATCTCTTGAACTGATTGAATTCATTTTTTTTTCTTTCAGGTGTATCCAGAAAAGAGAGTGTGGAACGATAAATTGTGAATACGGTCCTTATAATAAGTTAATAGGGCGATGCCCTAGATATGATGAAGCTTAGCGGTCTTGTCTTAAATGATCAAATATCGCGAATATGTGAATAATCTTACGCCATCTTTCAATATTATTATAAATGAAGGGGGAAGTGGATGAATGGATTTTGTAACATTTTAAAACAATTTGCAAATATGGCATGGTTGACCATTTTCTAGACATTCCCATCCTTGTGACTGTCCAAAACCGAATTAGAAAAATGCGTGTGCAATGTTCTATTATTTTGCATTAAAAAAAAACTTCAAATTAATTTTTTCTTGAAATAATCAATTTGTTACGTAACACATTTATCTACTGGCTTCTTCAAATATGTACCTAATTAAATAATAAATTTCATTAATTTAGTACTTTTTTCTATGAAATTGGTTTGTGAAAATTTGATATACATATTTATTTTTCTATGTTCAGTTCTACAACACGATATTATAATTTAAGATCTACATGTATTTATAAGAATTTTTTTTATCAATGGAAATCGTTTTATATTTTTAGTCAACTTTTTTCTTAGAGAACTTTAACTGATTATATTATAGAATTCCTTAATTTATAAAGTATAGTGAATAATCAGTAAATTAGGTAAAAACATATACTCGTACTATACGACTTCACAAATCCTAGTCTTACCGTAATCATATAAGTTTTATGTAAAAAATAAATAATTTTTTCTTAAATACAAATTACTGTATTCAAAAAAATAAATAAATTATATCTCTATTTTTTTTTTATTTCATTATATGTACATAGCTAGAAAATGTTCAACTTTACAATTTAAAATTTTTCTAAAAATCAATTTAAAACATGAAATGCTTGGTAACTGTGGAAAGCTGTATTAAACAAGCTTGGATTATGAACGTGGATTTTATTGAAAAAAGTCGATTCTTGAGATCGATCTAGAGCGAATATTAAAAAATCGATTGACAATTTAATTGGAAGTGAAAAGATCGATTCCAAGAAAATCGATTTTTTTATTATGTAGGGGAATTGGGTGTAGAATGGACAAAGTATTGTTTTTTTGCCTATAACTTTTCATTGCATGAAAAATTTTAAAAATTGCTCAAATCGTAGTAAAGCTGATCATTAGCTTCAGTTTTATAAAAACAAATTTTGAAGAAAAACAGAAGTAATATTCTTCACCTTTTAGAAGTCTACTCAAAAATTTTTGTTTGCAAATTGAACGATTTCCTTAAAATCATTGAAAATACCCCATTTGATATTTCCACTTTATAATTTTTGTTTTTTTTATTTGTTTGTTGTTCGTTTATTTTGAAAAATTTATATATTAAGCGCCTTAAAATAGCTTGTGGTTTAGTTCATTCCCGTTACTTATAGAAGTATGTATTTTAATTTTGGTGATTACTTTATGAATGATTAAGACAGGACGCAAAATTGCGAGTAATTTAGAAATGCAAAGAATTTTTGTTACTTGTCTGCTATTAGTCGTTTAGCTGCCAACGTTCCCCACTTTGGGAACATCAGCTAAAATACCTGATGCTTGAAATTCTTCCACATTTTCAAAGAATTTTTGATGAATTTATTATTTTTAAAGTTTGTTCTAGATTTTAGATATGATTCTTCTCCTTTTTTTAATTGTGGAACTAAATAGAACTTACTTGAAAAGCAGAAAAATATTATTTATATAAAAAATATACTTTTTTTTAAGTAGAATATGTGAAACCCCATTAGAGTGTTTTTCTGCAAAATGAGTCATTAATCACGAGTCTTTCATAACTCGGTCAGTAAAAGTTTAACATAGGAAAAACCAATAAAAATATAACGGTTATTTGATGAAAATGGTGCGAAATGAAAATACAACACAATAAATAGTCTAATAACAAACCACAAGCTATTTTAAGTCGCTTAATATATAAATTTTTCAAAATACACGAACAACAAACAAATAGAAAAAACAAAAATTGTAGAGTGGAAATAACACAGAGAGGTAAGTGCCAATAACATATTGCAGTTATTTAAGATAATATAAATCGCAAATGCCCAAAAAAAAAAATATTAAAATAATCACTAATTAATAGTTAATATTATATTAAATTCTTTCCTGAGAAATGCATCGCAACATTTACTAGTCCTCTGAGGGAAAAATTGAAATGCCATTTATCTCCCTTCATATTTCCAGTTTACAATTCTTTTGAGTAGTTTATATGTATATTCAGGGTGTAAAAAAAAATAATGTACAAAAATTTAGAAAGTAATAAATACTATTGCTTAAAATAATAAAAAAAGTTCCTATAAACATATGTCCTAAAATGCCTTTTAAGGTACAACTCTGCAAAATTGGACAAAAATATTGATTTTTATTTTTGAAATAATGAAGACATAATGATAAAAGAAAAAATTACAGACATACATACTTTTTTATGGTAAAGTCAATGGTGATATTGAAAAACGCGACAATTCATTGGAAGGGATAGTTTTTCAAAGGGCAAGGGATTGATTTCCAAATAACTTTTTTATTCGTGCAGATGCCGTAATTATAATGAATTACCTACTTTTTCAATATCACCAATTTATCATGATGTCTTCAGTAGTTCTAAAAAAATAAAAATCAATATTTTTTCCAATTTCACAGGGGTGTATCTCCCTTAAAAGGGATTTTAGGACATAATATGTCCTATAATGTTTATAGGACTTTTTTTTTATTTTAGGCAATACTATCACCTTCCAGATTTTTGTACACTATTTTTTTTACACCCTGAGTAATTCATTTGAAAATGATATATTTAATTACAGTGCAGAACTGATAATAAAAAATACAAAAATCAAACAACTAAAACTAAACTAAATGAAAGTTTTTGGCTACTCACCTATAGTTCCCCAAAATTCCAAAAAGAGTTATATCAAACTGAAATATCTCTTACCGGACCAACATAATTTAGAACTGGATATAGTTACGTCTTTGAAATTCTTTTAATAAATAATATAATTTTTTTATTCATAATATAAATATATAAATAAATAAAATTTCAAAACCAAAGAAATTAACTGACATTGAAAGTCTTAAAATTCCTTTTATAATGTGGAGTATATATATCTCGCTCTAATATATGAAGTAAAAAGAAATAGTTAAATATTCACAACCGTCAAGTTAGTTACATGAAATGCCATGCATTCTGGTAAATTTTATTTGCCAACAGCGCCCAAAAAAAGGAATGTCAGATTTTTCAATTTTGAATTAAATCATAATAAAACTTAAAATAAGCTAAAGATTGTTTGTCTCCTCTAAAAATTAAATGAGTTAGAACGCAAATATATAAAAAAGTGAAATTAGTAAGAATGTTATAAAGTTGTATAGAAGGAATATGTTAAATTATCTTCTTTTACATTAGAATACTATTTCCAATAGACGATGAAAAATGAAAAAAAAAAACAACCATTCCATAGCTTTCAAACAATAAAAATAGGACCAATTTTCAAATTCGATTATCTCAAAACTCCCTTTTTTGATTTATCCCCTTTATCACACGCAATAGCGATTTAATTCAAGGTCTGATTATATTATCTTTAATAGCGACACTCTCTTTGCAAGACATGTATAATTTTCTATATTTTATTCAGCTGCATGGAATGCGCAAAAAGCAGTGTGAAAGGACCGCTTAAAATAGTAAAATTTTAAAATTTCAGTTTGGCTGACCTCTGTGTAGCATGTGGCCATCGTAAAGTGGAAGAAGAACAAGAAAAGTTGTAAGAGGCGAAAAGAAGATTAACCTCACTTTTTGATTTTTTAAATTATATTTTTACATTATACCAAAAATACATTGATTTCTTCATAATTTCGTGTAGTATTCATTAAAATGTCGTTCATCAACAAGTTGTTACCCTTTACCAGACAGTTTCCTATTTTAACGGAACAAGTTATTTTATTCATTTTGTATTTAGATTATCATCTAAACTTTTAATATTATTTTAGTTGGGACTCATTCGTTATTCCAGTTATAAATCTTCATATCAATTAGAAGATATTAATCCTTTACCAAGAAAATATGAAATAACCAAAGATCCTATGGAGTGGGAATACGTAGCACGTTTGTTGCCCCCTGCTGCTATTCCAGAACCTTTAAAAAAGGATAAATATCCTTCAGGTATATCTGCAATTTCAACCACATTCTAGTACTTCAATCGTTTTGTTTTCAGGTTGGAAACCACAAGCAGAAAACTTGTCGGATCGTCCTTATTTCATTCAAAGAAACAAATTTCATGAATTGCCAATTTACTTAAAAATTAACACATTAAAAACTCGACGAAGCACAGTATTAAGAAACATTCAAGGCGATATTTGGCTCCTCGAAAAGGAAATTCGAGACTTTTTATCTCCTCAATTTTTTCAACCCATTAGATCGCAAGTAAACGAATTTGCAGGCTACATTAGGATACACGGTGATTATGTTAATGCAGTGAAATATTTTTTAGAACAAAAAGGTTATTAGTTTCGACAAAATTGTTAAAAAAGAAAGTATAATGTAAATAAAACTTGTATCGGCAGAGTAAATAATGTGCTTTTATTATATAGGAGTTTGTATTTTTTCCTTCAGTCGTTTGTTGCTTTATTAACGCAAATTATTCTAAATATTACGCTATAGGCTAAGGAACAATTTTTAAGATCCTTGAATCATATTCAACATTATCACATTACAACCGTTAAAAGATAAATTATACATATATATATATAAAACACATAAATTGATCACATATTTACACACATCTTCTTAGGTCAAATGAGAATTTAAATTATTACTAGTGTAACCACATGAATGATTTTTTGAACAAGTGATATTATCATTTTTACCGTTACTACCATTAGTCACTTTAAAATATTTTAAAATAGGACTGTTAGAATCAGCTAATTTTTTACTACTCTTAGGTGTGATGTCCAAACGTGGCGATTTAGGTGAACTAGGACCCAATGTGCGTTCCAGCATTTCCTGACGAAAGTTGCGCTCAATTCGCAATTTAGTTAACCAATCTTGCGGTTTGTTTTTTGGGGGTGAATAATTAATATGGGGCGCAGTACCATCAATGACAAAATTCGGCAAATTCACTGTGGGAGCATTAAGGTGATCGGCTGTTGAAGACATTTGATATGATTCTAGAAAAACAAGTGAAATTAAAAAAATATAAAACATTACAAATGCCGCGTATACCTAAAACTTGATTTAATGATTTCAAATTGATGGCATTATCATCTGACTGTTTCAAAACTTTTATAAAACCATCTTGTGTGTCCGATTGCTTGAAGCTACCATCGACGTGAGAAAATAGTTTTTTAGGTCCAAAATCAGTGTCCATCCGTTTGCAGTCGTTCCATAAATCAGTATCAGCTTTTCTTTTTCCTTTATTTGGTATGCAATTTTCACAAAGACTTTCTGATAGAGTGGTTCCAAGACAACTTTGACATTGCCAAATCATTTTCTTTGATTGAATATGTCCTTTAGAACTCACTCTATACAGTCTTTTCCTGCATAGTTCGTATAATTATTAAAAAGTGTGTTTTTATAACCATTTTCAATTATTACCTTTGAGTTTTCTTTGCAACAGGTAAAGGAAAAACCTCCGCTTTGCCACCTACATTGTCATTTAACTTATCAATGCCACAAATGTTCCACAATTTAAAAGTCAAGTCATCGGAACAGGTAATTAAGGAATAAGCTGCCTTTTGGTAACACCACGAAACACATGTAACTTCAGCACTGTGCCCAATTAATTTCACAATAGGGTCTGAATATTTTAGATTCCATATATAAGCATTTTCGTCACTACTTCCACTGACTAAGTAGTTTTCTTCTTTATTTAATGACGATTTTATGTAAAACGAGCTATTTTGGTGTCCCTTGTAAATCATAACTGGTTCAGTATTGTAAGTCGATACATTGTAACAGTAAATGTTGTTATCCAAACAGTTGGCAAAAAGTTTAACACCTGTAAATATTAAAGAAAAATAGTAGAAATGTACACGTTGGTTAACAATTCAGGGGTTGAGAAGAAGAATAGTCAAAGTGACATTTTTACTGATTTTAAGTTAGGTGTATTTTTGGATAGTTAAAACTAATTTTTATTAAAAAAAAATTGCAGGTGCACCCTCGATTTTTATCTAAGTTTTTAACAATGAAAATCCTAAAAATCTACATTTGTACCCGTTTTCTTCTCATCAACTTGTATTGTCAAAACGAGCTAAATGCGGAAAATTAGGAAAAGATCAACACAAAGTCTTTTGAAACTTACATATAAACAAGTTTTCAATCACAACTTTTTAAATTGAAGCAAACAGGCTTTTTGTAGATCTTAAATTTTATAAGTGATTTCTCAAAATCGGCAAAAATGCATTAAGATTACTATTCTCCGCAGCCCCTCAATTTAAGACATTCTCACACAAAAGTACATTTTGTATGAGGAGATCTTGTAAATCCATATCACATGTAGTTCGTGGTTTAATACGAAAGAATCTTACTTTATACAGACTTACCTGAACTGTCAATGAGTAAATTGCTGAATCCATGTTTATGATTTTTTCCTGTATATGGAATTACATGTTTAGGCAATGGCTGTTTTTTATAAACAGTATAGTGAC
>JABRWK010000659.1:11500-22432 GCA_013372445.1 Hypothenemus hampei | reverse complement strand
GAATAACTCTATTTAATGCAGCCACCAAAATTATTAAAACATTTTTGATACTCACAATCAGATATAAGCTTTTGAAATCAGCTAGAAACACCATTTTTTGACTATTTATACTTAGTTATTTTAAAACCTTGACGTGTTAGAGCAATTCTGAGGCCGGATTCGGATTCAGCGCACCAAATTCTTTTGGAAAACAGTATTGTAATTCATGTTACCAAGAGTAGCCTTAAATTTGTCGGCCTGTGTAATTGTTACTTGTGCCATTTTGCATAATATAGCTCGAGAGGAAAGTAAAAACAAGTTTGAAGAAAAATTGAAATTATCGAAGATGCAGTCGATATACATGACATCCATCAGCCTGATGATGACAAATTTTTATAAATTTTTTTATTACAAATTTTTTTTGCAAATGCTCTTCGTTAATATTTGCAATTTGCAACTGCATTTTTTCCATTTTCTTGAGATGTTCTGTTGTATGTCTTTCTGCTTCTTTTATGAGCATTTCGTTTTGAGTCGTTGCCATTTCAATTTTTATGTTTACCAGGGTTTCTAATTTGGCGTTAAGTGAGTTCCTTGCGTAGTCTTTGGCATTTTTAGTGGATAAAGCTGGGTGTTTTTTGGATTTAATTGAAGTAGGCGTCCATAAATTCCACTCGCATTTTTTAGTCTTGATTTGTGATTTATTGCTCTGAAGATTTGTATTCAATTTCTCCGGCTGTGTCATCTCATCATTAACTTTGGTTCGGTTACTGATGACTACTTTTACTACGGTTACTGAGTACTTTTAGGATAAATGAGGAATTCCGATAAAATTTCAGATTCTACATTTTGAATTTCACTGACCTTACCAACTCCTTCAATGAGGAATTCTGATATAATTTCAGGTTCTTCATTTATATTTATATTATCATTTTGAATTCCCTGGCCCTCGCGAACTCCTTCAATGAAAAGTTCTCCTGTTAATGTTGTTTTTGGTAGTGCGGCATCAGATCCGAATTCCTCTGGTAGACCAACGACATTTAAGGAAATTATTTTTAATAATTTCTCTTCATTTTCATTAAACTTCTCATATTGAGGTGCCCCTCCACCGGTTTTGAATGTTTCCTTTTTGTTTCTGGACACTTCTTTTTTCAGTCACGTTTTAATCCTTCATATTTCGATCGAAGAGTATCCGCACTTCGAATTACACTTTGAATTTTTCTAGCATTAAATTCATCACTAATAGCGTCCCATGCTTGGTCTTTTTGTGTCCAGGTTTGCGAGTTAGTTGTTTTGTTTTCAATAATTTCGATTTTTTTAGTACCAATTTCAGTAATGTTTCCAATTCCTGGCTTGCAAAATTAGGCGCCCTACTTTTCTTCGACGGTCCTGCGTCCTCGGTTACACAACTTTTTCGTTTTGTAGTCGATTTTCCTATTTTCAACAATATTTAACGTTGCGTTAAGTTGACCACGGTGTCAAATATTTCAAATTATTTCGAAATGAAAAAAATTCCTGTTAAATACCTGGCAGATAAAGTTAAAGGTAGGATGTATGTGGCAAATAATTTCAAAGCGTCTTTTCAAAAAAAAAAACAAATCCAAAAATCCAAAAAGCATCCAGCTTTATCCACTAAAAATGCTAAAGACTATGCAAGGAATTCACTTAATACCAAATTGGAAACTCTTGTGAACATGAAAATTGAAGTGGCGACAACTCAAAAAGAAATGCGCATGAAAGAAGTAGAAAGACGTGCAGCAGAATATCTCAAAACAATGGGAAAAATGCAGCTGCAAATTGCAAATATTAAAGAAAATCATTTGAAAAAATGGAAAAATTGAATATTGAACTGGAGGTGACAAAACGCCAATTACTTTTATAACTTTACTTCAAGTATTCTTGTATTTCGTTATTTAAAAATTAAAAATAAAAATTTATTGCGTTAGTAAATTTCTAAAATAATTGATCATTTCTGAACGAGCTTCATTTCCCTCATTATTGTCGTCATCATCAAGTTGATAGATGTCTTGCATATCGACTGCATCTTCCATAATTTCAGGATCGTCAAAATTATTTTCTCCTTCATCTCGAGCAATATTAGATATGTAAAATGGCACAAGCAACAACTATTTTTTGTGCAAGTGTTGTTCCACAGCGTATTCCTACGTTCAAAATTGGAAAACGTCTTTTTATTATACCAAATATTCTTTCGACGGTATTTTTAGACCTTACATGGGCTTCATTATACAGATTTTCTTCAGGCCTGACAGAATTGGGATGCGGCGTAAAAAGATATGTTGTACTTGCATATCCTCCATCTCCAAGAAGAACTCCATTTCCAAATTGTCCCCTTTCAAATCGTAATTTCACATAAGAATTGTCGAATATATGGGAATCGTGTGTAGATCCGAGCCATCTCGATTTCAGTGATACAAACGGTTGCATCTCCTACCACTTGTACATTTAAAGAAAACCAGCCTTTCCTATTGCGAAATTTTTCCGCATTTTGCCCTCCGGGAGACTGACGTATAAATTCTACGATTATTCTGACCGTAGCTTTGGACAGTCGGAATCTAATAAAAAATTCTTCTTCTGTCAATTTATCAAAATGGTTTTTACGATGTTTAATTGTGTATGTTCGTTGAGGGTTATTATCAACGGCAATTTCAGCTATGTCTAAATCGTCAATAATCTCGAATACTTCAAAAATATCCATTTCAGGATTGAATTACACTTAAGAAACTTGTATTTTTTTTCAAGTTGCGATAACTGACAAATAATAATACATTGACAGATAGGTAAATATCTGTCTGATAAATAAAAAAGATGGATTATTGCGTTAACTGCCAGATACATCTTGTTGGGAAGTTTATCGGGAGGTGAAAAAACTAGTCCTATGACAATTAAATATTTTTTGTCATATCTAGTATTTGTCACATTCTAATTTTTTAAAGTGAACTTTAGTAAAAGTCTCCTTTAAGAATCGTTACGAAATTGGCTGTTAGTCACTTTGTTAATAACCTGATCCCTTATCTGTCAGTAATAGACAAAAACCCTGTAGGTAATAGCCGAACTTACTCACACCTGGGAAAAAAAATGATTTAAAGAGTCGTCCACTCTTATCTGTTCCCAACTGTACAGTACATAAATTCTTTTCCAATCATTTGAAGTAAATTGAAAAATTGTAGGAGTTGGAAGAGAATATATAAATATGTATACATATTTTGCAGTTTGATGGATATTTTAAAAATTTCCATCAAACTTTGTAAAGCATTTATTACAGTTGCCTTGAAAGTTTATATTGTGATGTATTAGTAGTTTTGATAATATTATTTCAAAAACTGTTGCAGAAGAACATATTACAATCTAATTCTGATGGTAATTTTTTAAACTTCATCTTATAATAGCAGCTATTTCTTAGAAAAAAACANAATCAAAAAATTATTTTAGATCAGATGTACAGTGCATAACAAAAGTTGGAATTCATGAAAATGTTTTAAGAGAGAAGAATTATTATTTATTACTTTTAACAAAAATTTTATAAAACAAAGTTATTTATTTATTCGTGGAACATTCAGTTCATCTACTGCTTCTTGTATGCCCTCTTTTAATATTTCCGCGTCATGTGGCAGATTATTATTATTTTCATGGTTTCCAACTTTTGTAATACACTGTACATCTGATCTAAAATAATTTTTTGATTCCAAATAAGTTTTCTTCAACATTTTTTTATGTATTTTAAAAAATTAAGGTACTTCACTCTTGGTACTTTTTCACATTTTTTAACTTTTCGACGACCCTGTATAAAAATCTGACAATCTAATCGTTGCTTCAAGAGTTTGAGCAAAAGCAGAACTATTTATAAAGAATGACTTTTTCGACTAAAATGAATAATAAAAAAGTTTTCCCTCTTTTGGACTCCATCCGCGGGCACACTGTATATTAGCAGGACATGATTATCCTAAAGAAATTATTTTTATTTGCAGCAATTGATAATCCTTAAAGACATCATACAAAATTTAGAAAGCTAATCAAAGTTTAAATTGGTTGTAGCTATAAACTGTGTTTTTTGACTTACAATTAGTGCGTTCTGCTTGTAAGCCCACGATATAGTATATAAAACAAAATAAACAGATTACTCTAGTGGCTGCCTATCTCCCTGTATTACTCAACGTAACATATACGTTTTAAGAATCATATTTTGACATTATCTCAATTTCTGTAAAATAGTGACTTATACCCTTTCATAAATAAACTATTCAAATATAAAAAGCTCTAAGGCAAGGAATAGCTTATAATCTTGCTGTCCCAATTTCTTTTTTGACAGGATGGTTACTTTTTGAAAGAAACATATACGCAAATTAAGTAAATCATAATAAATATTTTGAAATCATTCCTTAAACAAACATTGTTCTATAATTTCATGCATAGAGTATGTATTATGGCATTTTCGGCTTGATTCTTATTTTAACAATATGATTACCATACTTGCGAATTCAAAAAAATATAGCGCCAACCGGACAGAAATGATATTAATAAGTTGCAAATGCGCATTCTTTTTTAATTTATCATCATTGCGCTTTTTAATCGTACGACACCTGAACGTAAGGGTGCGCCTTAATGTTTTTTATTTGTTATGTTTTGTAACTAAAATATTAATATAAAAATCAGAGCTCACCTTCTATGGCAAAAAACAGCAGTTGAGAAGTTGGCTATCGGAAGTGAATAAGTCTATTTGAATAAATTTGTTTTTTAGGAGAAAAAAACGTGTACCAGCGCCTCATCAACTTGTTAATTCAAACCAAACGTGCTGAAATATTAAATATTACATCTTATATCTAACTTTTTTGTTAAGATTTCTTTGCATTAAGTAATCCACAAACTAGTAGTAGATTTAGGTAAAACATAATTTCCGCCAAGTAGTGTAGTACATATCCAGTTTTGCTAGCCAACTCCTCAGTTGTATGTAAAAACGTGTAGGTACTCAAAATCACATAATTTAAGGGGATATTCTAGTAGGTATAGAATTTTGTAAAAAAATGGAATTTTTGTAAATATATTTTTAATCTTTAAGAATATATCCTTCCAAGGAATTACTTACGGAATTATTGCTATCTATTTGATACAGCAATTATAGGAATGAATCTGACAATAGGCGGCGGACAGTAAAACGGACAATTAGGTTTACGCTCTAATTATAAATGTATAAATACAATTGACCATAAAATTTGATTATTAGGTTGCTGATGGACGTTATAACGTATTCTTTCGAAAATCGAAAGTTTTGTTCAATTATTCCGGCTTAATTCAGTTTCAATCCTCAACCAACGTAGATGTGCGTCCGTTGCTCACAATTCGAAAATAAATAATTTTGAACGTGTATATTAATTTAGATGTCTAAATTAATGTCTAATCTAATGTCTACGTTAAAAAAAATCTAGAGGTAATCAATTTACTGCTGAAGCGAATACAACTTTCAGTGCATCTGTAGCTACATAAATATTGATAAATGGAAGACAAAAAAGTTATTGAAGAAAATTATGATTACTTTATTTTAGAATTCTTCTCTATTTTTGTGCGACAGCTACTGCGTTAGTTTTATGCCCTACCTGCAAAAAATAAATTGAATTTTAACGAAATGCTGCTCATGGATTAGGATTCAAAATATCATTGCAATATGATTGTGTCAATATACCTACAGTTAAAACAAATAAAAGTGGACGAATAAATAGGTTTTTTGTAAATCTGGCTTGTAAAAAAAAAGTCATATAATTACACTGCTTGAAGAAAAATGATCATTAAATGCAGTAGCAGTTAAAATTTAAAAATTAGTCATTTGATTATTGGTCTTACAGCCAATTTCATATCGATTTTTAAAGGAAACTTCTACTAAAGTTCACTTTAAGAAATTAGAATATGGCGGTAAGACTTTAGATTACCGGAAACCACTCACAGTGTTTTTTTTCTTTTTTCGTAATCTACTCCATTAGTAGAGTACGCATATATGTTTTTTTTCTTGCGGAAATGCCTCATTCAAAAGTTATCGTTTTTACATTTATTTCAATATTTAAGGGTCTTACGGGACCGTGGAGTGAAAAGCGGTGCTGGGTGGGGTAAATAAGTGACACGACATCGACAGGACACCATGTTAAAGAAATTTCCATTGCTGAGTGAAATTTAATTCCAAATTTTCCGAACACGTTAAAATAAAAATTGCTAAATATAATAATCCAAGTGAAAGTATCAATGTTATTGATAAATTTAATTTTGAAAAAATTAAAAATTCACTCGGCAATGGAATTTTTTTTATAATGCCCTATGAAAGTTTCATATGTCTTGATGAAAATAAACTAAGAGACTTAGAAGAATTGTTAAAAAGTAAATAATATACCTTTAGAATTTAGATATTTTTTCGAAGATATTGTTAGTCGTCATAAATAAAGTTTGTTGACTGAAAAAAAGTGCTTCATTTCCCGGTAACCATTCCTTTCAATTCTGTACTTAATGATAATATCCAACCGTAATATAATGGGATATTATCATATTATATTACATAAATAAAAGTTAAGCAGAATAAAGCAGTGGTGCCAGTTCAGATTTGCAAATTCATGAGATACGATTTTCTAGAGAAAATTTTCACATAAGATGTTTTAGAGCAAAGTTTTTAGATACGATGTTCTAGAGAGAAGTATTTACGTACGATGTTTTAGTCAAACGCGTTTAGATACGATGATTTAGAGAAATATTTTTAGGTACGATGTTTTAAAAAAACATAATGAGATACGATTCTCTTCCTTTCAGGCCGCGATATAGAGTCTATCCACTCCGCAACTTGCCGCAACTACTCAATAAGAAAGGAGCAAAAATTCAACTTTTTTAATATACAGTAATATACGAGAAAAGCTGAATTTTTGCTCCTTTATTATTGAGTAGTTGCGGCAAGTAGCGGGATGGATAGACTCTATATACCCTCCTCTACAAACCTATGAAGTTTCGATAAAATCCGAGTCCGGAACACTCCGGCCTCTCCTTGTTAATAAATTTATATTACATGTAACTGCATTTATTTGTCAGTTTTCGTAACTGGAACTCGAAACTCCATACAACTAGGTTAACTGAAACATATTTCAATATCGAAAGAATATTTGGTATAATAAAAAGACGTTTTCCAATTTTGAGCGTAGGAATACGCTGTGGAACAACACTTGCACAAAAAATAGTTGTTGCTTGTAAAAAAAAGCTTTACATAACACGTAGAGTTTACTTGTTCCTTTAATAAAATACATGCTCAACAGTATCAAATAAGATTTATTTTAAAAATGATTTAAAAACTCTACGTGTTATGTAAAGCTTTTTTTCATACTATTGTCAGATAAACATGACAAGTGTCTATTTGCTAGGTATGGTTGATTAGATGGTTTATAAAAAGTAACTTGGCACAGGCGTTTGAGTGTATAACTTTAAACTTGAATACCTCAGCGAAAGAAAAACTTGTAATAATGATCGACAATGCATTGTGAACGTAAAGAATAACTCTATTTAATGCAGCCACCAAAAATTATTAAAACATTTTTGATACTCACAATCAGATATAAGCTTTTGAAATCAGCTAGAAACACCATTTTTTGACTATTTATACTTAGTTATTTTAAAACCTTGACGTGTTAGAGCAATTCTGAGGCCGGATTCGGATTCAGCGCACCAAATTCTTTTGGAAAACAGTATTGTAATTCATGTTACCAAGAGTAGCCTTAAATTTGTCGGCCTGTGTAATTGTTACTTGTGCCATTTTGCATAATATAGCTCGAGAGGAAAGTAAAAACAAGTTTGAAGAAAAATTGAAATTATCGAAGATGCAGTCGATATACATGACATCCATCAGCCTGATGATGACAAATTTTTATAAATTTTTTTATTACAAATTTTTTTTGCAAATGCTCTTCGTTAATATTTGCAATTTGCAACTGCATTTTTTCCATTTTCTTGAGATGTTCTGTTGTATGTCTTTCTGCTTCTTTTATGAGCATTTCGTTTTGAGTCGTTGCCATTTCAATTTTTATGTTTACCAGGGTTTCTAATTTGGCGTTAAGTGAGTTCCTTGCGTAGTCTTTGGCATTTTTAGTGGATAAAGCTGGGTGTTTTTTGGATTTAATTGAAGTAGGCGTCCATAAATTCCACTCGCATTTTTTAGTCTTGATTTGTGATTTATTGCTCTGAAGATTTGTATTCAATTTCTCCGGCTGTGTCATCTCATCATTAACTTTGGTTCGGTTACTGATGACTACTTTTACTACGGTTACTGAGTACTTTTAGGATAAATGAGGAATTCCGATAAAATTTCAGATTCTACATTTTGAATTTCACTGACCTTACCAACTCCTTCAATGAGGAATTCTGATATAATTTCAGGTTCTTCATTTATATTTATATTATCATTTTGAATTCCCTGGCCCTCGCGAACTCCTTCAATGAAAAGTTCTCCTGTTAATGTTGTTTTTGGTAGTGCGGCATCAGATCCGAATTCCTCTGGTAGACCAACGACATTTAAGGAAATTATTTTTAATAATTTCTCTTCATTTTCATTAAACTTCTCATATTGAGGTGCCCCTCCACCGGTTTTGAATGTTTCCTTTTTGTTTCTGGACACTTCTTTTTTCAGTCACGTTTTAATCCTTCATATTTCGATCGAAGAGTATCCGCACTTCGAATTACACTTTGAATTTTTCTAGCATTAAATTCATCACTAATAGCGTCCCATGCTTGGTCTTTTTGTGTCCAGGTTTGCGAGTTAGTTGTTTTGTTTTCAATAATTTCGATTTTTTTAGTACCAATTTCAGTAATGTTTCCAATTCCTGGCTTGCAAAATTAGGCGCCCTACTTTTCTTCGACGGTCCTGCGTCCTCGGTTACACAACTTTTTCGTTTTGTAGTCGATTTTCCTATTTTCAACAATATTTAACGTTGCGTTAAGTTGACCACGGTGTCAAATATTTCAAATTATTTCGAAATGAAAAAAATTCCTGTTAAATACCTGGCAGATAAAGTTAAAGGTAGGATGTATGTGGCAAATAATTTCAAAGCGTCTTTTCAAAAAAAAAAAACAAATCCAAAAATCCAAAAAGCATCCAGCTTTATCCACTAAAAATGCTAAAGACTATGCAAGGAATTCACTTAATACCAAATTGGAAACTCTTGTGAACATGAAAATTGAAGTGGCGACAACTCAAAAAGAAATGCGCATGAAAGAAGTAGAAAGACGTGCAGCAGAATATCTCAAAACAATGGGAAAAATGCAGCTGCAAATTGCAAATATTAAAGAAAATCATTTGAAAAAAATGGAAAAATTGAATATTGAACTGGAGGTGACAAAACGCCAATTACTTTTATAACTTTACTTCAAGTATTCTTGTATTTCGTTATTTAAAAATTAAAAATAAAAATTTATTGCGTTAGTAAATTTCTAAAATAATTGATCATTTCTGAACGAGCTTCATTTCCCTCATTATTGTCGTCATCATCAAGTTGATAGATGTCTTGCATATCGACTGCATCTTCCATAATTTCAGGATCGTCAAAATTATTTTCTCCTTCATCTCGAGCAATATTAGATATGTAAAATGGCACAAGCAACAACTATTTTTTGTGCAAGTGTTGTTCCACAGCGTATTCCTACGTTCAAAATTGGAAAACGTCTTTTTATTATACCAAATATTCTTTCGACGGTATTTTTAGACCTTACATGGGCTTCATTATACAGATTTTCTTCAGGCCTGACAGAATTGGGATGCGGCGTAAAAAGATATGTTGTACTTGCATATCCTCCATCTCCAAGAAGAACTCCATTTCCAAATTGTCCCCTTTCAAATCGTAATTTCACATAAGAATTGTCGAATATATGGGAATCGTGTGTAGATCCGAGCCATCTCGATTTCAGTGATACAAACGGTTGCATCTCCTACCACTTGTACATTTAAAGAAAACCAGCCTTTCCTATTGCGAAATTTTTCCGCATTTTGCCCTCCGGGAGACTGACGTATAAATTCTACGATTATTCTGACCGTAGCTTTGGACAGTCGGAATCTAATAAAAAATTCTTCTTCTGTCAATTTATCAAAATGGTTTTTACGATGTTTAATTGTGTATGTTCGTTGAGGGTTATTATCAACGGCAATTTCAGCTATGTCTAAATCGTCAATAATCTCGAATACTTCAAAAATATCCATTTCAGGATTGAATTACACTTAAGAAACTTGTATTTTTTTTCAAGTTGCGATAACTGACAAATAATAATACATTGACAGATAGGTAAATATCTGTCTGATAAATAAAAAAGATGGATTATTGCGTTAACTGCCAGATACATCTTGTTGGGAAGTTTATCGGGAGGTGAAAAAACTAGTCCTATGACAATTAAATATTTTTTGTCATATCTAGTATTTGTCACATTCTAATTTTTTAAAGTGAACTTTAGTAAAAGTCTCCTTTAAGAATCGTTACGAAATTGGCTGTTAGTCACTTTGTTAATAACCTGATCCCTTATCTGTCAGTAATAGACAAAAACCCTGTAGGTAATAGCCGAACTTACTCACACCTGGGAAAAAAAATGATTTAAAGAGTCGTCCACTCTTATCTGTTCCCAACTGTACAGTACATAAATTCTTTTCCAATCATTTGAAGTAAATTGAAAAATTGTAGGAGTTGGAAGAGAATATATAAATATGTATACATATTTTGCAGTTTGATGGATATTTTAAAAATTTCCATCAAACTTTGTAAAGCATTTATTACAGTTGCCTTGAAAGTTTATATTGTGATGTATTAGTAGTTTTGATAATATTATTTCAAAAACTGTTGCAGAAGAACATATTACAATCTAATTCTGATGGTAATTTTTTAAACTTCATCTTATAATAGCAGCTATTTCTTAGAAAAAATAACATTAAAAAAAAAAAAAAAA
>JABRWK010000658.1:8918-22479 GCA_013372445.1 Hypothenemus hampei | reverse complement strand
ATTATGATCTTACCCGATATTTCAGGAAGATCTGCCTACTTTGATTAAAACATCATTTCTGAAATAAAACGAAATGAATTGTGGATATTTAATTACAAATTGTATTATTCTATTTCATTTGAAATAAATGTAATCTTTTATATGTATATATTTTATAAACGTTAATTTGACATTAAATATCGACAATTTATTTTGTTTTATTTCAAATATGATATTTCAATAAAACTAAAACAGATCTTCCTGAACTGTCATGTAAGGTCTTAATTCTTCATTTTGAACAACTTTGTTTGGTACTGTTTTTCTGTATTTCGCATAAAAAGGGTTTTTTACCTAAAAAGAAAATAGTTATCGCTTTACTGTCAAGGCCAGCTTGTTCGAATACTCAAAATTTAAAATTCTTTTCGTATAAAACAGGACTTGATTTCACAATTTTAAAATTAATTTAAAAAATTTTTTAGTACATCGCACCTCTTATAATTTCAATCTTGGGACATGCTGTGCACATTCCATCTGGCTGTTCCATGCAGTATAGAAGTTGTCATTTTCAAATTATGAAGACTGCGAAGAAAACTGTGGCCTCACATATACATTACCAAGTAGGTATATCATTGAGCTATTTTGTGAGTGTTAGAATTCATACTTACAGCGTTTTAAATCCATATACATGTGTATTCAAAAGTATTTATATGATTCAGCAAGTAAATAAGGTAAACAAACCTGAGATGATTTGGAAACCGATCTCGTTGTCGTATTTGCTTTTACTCCGTTCGAAGATCAACGTGAGGTTGAGGCGGAAACATTGCTAGAAGAGTGACTTCTTCATTATAGCGAATGTATAGGGTCCCAATTTCGTTCCATTTACAGGGTTTCCCGCTCATTATTAAAGATAGAAATTTGCAATTTTTACGATGTTTTGTTAGTTTTTTTTCTAAGATAAAACATATCACAACAAGAAGCAAAATGGCAAAAGATTAAAATTGCCCTGCGACTCAAAAATCAAAGGTGCTGGGACAAATCTACTTTGAGCATCTTCTGTTTTACAAATGTAGAGCACAGTATGGCGAATAACCGCATCTTTCTTTTATAATAAACGAGAAACGCTGCAAATATCACGAAATTGGCATATCCCACACAGGAAGAGCAACTTGAGAATGCACTTCTCTTTATTATCTTTAAAGTTTCCATTTGTAAATCTGATCAGTTGGAATACTACGAGGCATGTTTCGTGGTTTATCTGATCTTACATCTTTAAGTTTTGTGAGAATTTTTATAACTAGTTATTTGAGGAAGAATTTGTTCAAATCATCGTTTAATTGTAGATTATTTGTGCCTGAAAATGGCGTCTATAACGGGTTCCATTTTTCTATTTTCGGAAATGTATACAACAAGGATGTTACTCTTACTTGTACTATTATCCTACCGGTATCACGCTATTCTCTCCAGACAGATCGTCTGCCACTTCAATGCTGTTTATATTATCAGCTCTGAAGTCCAGGGGTGCTATTACGAGTGATATTTCCAGCTTCTCAGTCACATACTCCATCTCTAGTCTTACTAACAGTTGGGTTACAGGTAGCGTACACTAAGCAGTAGTGATTGACTATTCCTTTAGGGTTTCGGTTGTGGTATATAGTTCATGAGCAAGAGCAAAGCTCGTTTATTGCATTCCGGTAAAACCTACCTTGGCTTTTTCAGTTTTAGATACTTTATCAATTTCAATCCTTCGTCCTTTTGAACTCCTACTTAAAAATGGTAGAATTTTTAGATTAAAAGAAATTTTACAAGTTTCATCCTGAATTCGAAAGTCAAACAAGGGTGTTGAGTATATGAATAAAATGAAACACTAGCTGGCATGGGAGATGCTGGATTTTTTAAAAAGAATTTATTTAAATTTAAATACATTTTTCAATTTTATTATACTTTTGGTGACATTACATGACGTTACGCGATGTTTTTTTATTGGAACGTATACACATACAGAGCCTTGTTGAAGTAATGAATCACTGGTATTTAAAGCAAAAATGTTCAAGGAATCCGATAAAATGCATATAATGCTGTCAGTTGATAAACGAGACACTTTTATTTATATCATAGAGAATGCGGGAATAGTGAAACCTCGGTAGTCCCTGATGGTGTCAGAATTTATTAAAAGACAAATAAACAAGATTTTTCTTATATACATCTAGGACTCAGATGTTGCGTGTCTGTATATATTCGACTGAAGTTACTGGAAATCAACGACAAAACGTAAACAAATCTCATAATTTGTAATTTGAGAATTGCTTTTAACAACCCAAACAAACATTACCGATTTCAAGTAAAAAAATCACCTTAAAACATTAAAAGTGAAAAAGAAAAACTATTAAAAAATTGAATTAATAATGGTCTAAGCGGATAAATGTGTTTTTTACATGGTAGTAATAGTAGCAAAGTAAAACTTGTTGATTTCTTCAAATGGCTGCTGACCTCATATTTGGCGACCACTTCTTTAAGCGGCTTGGAGGTCCTTTCTTTCATTGAAGATGCGTCTCTCTCTTCTTTATCAAGTATATCTCGTTGGGTCAAGGTGCTTTCTCCGTCGCCAGTAACCCTAATCAAAAAAATCCAAAATTTATATCAGTTGTATGTAAGTCGGTTATCTCAATTGTAAAAAACTGTGTCTGGTGCCCTTTGTTTTTATTGGAATTTGTTTAAGTGGCTAACTGGAACTCTTCTGGAATACTTAATTTAAGGTAAAATTTCTGTTTTTTAAAGAAAATCCAATCATAAATGTAAACTTTAGGATACAGAAATACTTAAAATAATACCGTTACCGGCAATCGTCACACGTGAAAGTTTTTTTTTTTTGGAATCTCAGCCTCACCCAATCCCAAATCCTTTCACTGATCCAGTCAAAAAAAATGAATTTTTTACGAGGTCGAGTCAAAAAATAATCGTTTAGACATTATTTTAATGATCAGTTCGTTTTACTTGCCGATTTTGACATAACTATTCGAACAAGACAAAGTTTCAAACAGACACGCTACAATTTATTTTTAAATATGTAGTAAAAGCAGTGCTATGTTTTTCGTGATTTAATGTCTAACTTTATTCCTTTAAGAAAGAAAAATTCAGAAGAGAGAATTTTGAAATTTTTGTAACAGGTACTGGTCAACAAAATGTAGCATTTCAAGTCAGTTTAAAATGGTAGTAAAATAACATTGAATATTAAACTTCATTACGGTTCTTATTAGGAATTCAAATAATAATTAAAAAATATCTCCTAAAAAAATGTTTTTTTTGTACGTTTTCATAGAACTTTCCTTGACTAAATCTTGTAAAAGTAATAACGGGTTGTGTAGTAGCTCCAAACGTAACAACAATGCCGTCCGACGATGGTCTCGTTTCCTCCCGATCACCTGGTGGCCGCCTCCAGCGACGAGGTCACCTGGTGCCCGAGGCCGAATCGATGTATACTAATAATAATTGTAGGCTGTAAGAATGACATCGAAAAAAGATTTTTTTTGGTTTGAAAAAGATTAATTGAAATTTACGACTATCATTACAGAATGAGAGACACTGAAAGGAGCATTTGGACCCTTGGGACGGGAAAGTTTTCCATTAGAGCTGACTGTTTTGAAAATGAGGAGTGCAACTCGTTGCCCGATCACGAATACGATTCCTTTATTATCGATGAAGGTATGTTATTAAATGTAATTCTTATATGTATATTGTAGTTTCAATTCGCCTTAAACATTTCTACATCCATATATTCATTATATTGTTTAAATTTGTTTAAATTAATAAGAAAGTAAAATAAGAAAATTGTTAAGAGGGATCAGGTCTATAGTTTTGACTTTTTATTCACACAGGGACAAATAATCATATTTCTTAATTTTTATTTTTCACTGATTTGCTCTCAAAATGTTTATGGCAGCATACAACTTATGTTTTAAATTAAAAAACAATAGTCGTTCGGGGCCAGGTCGAGAGTGCTTGGTATTTAATGTAGAAACAATGCATTTCTCTGTTTCACTAGTTTTTTTTATTATTCTTTTCGTGTAACCAACATGTGTACAAATATTTGAGGCTTAAATTTTCTTTTGAATGTCCGTGTCATTATTCGCGTGCAAAGACATTCTCTTTTCCTACACAGAAAGAGACAACATCTTATCAGTATGAAAAAATTTTTACTTTACAAATTACAATTTCCTTTGAAAAACGAGCAAAAAGAAATGTTTTAATAATTTAGAGTTTATTGAAATCGGTAGATGTTATCAGTTAAACGAGGTGTTAACTAAGCCGATAGGTTTTTTGGTTTGAAAACGTTATTTTTCACATGCATGTCCAAAAACTAACATTCACCATTTTGTCTAAATATGAGATATATAATTTATTGCTTAAGTGTTTTGCATTAAATTATTATAGTAGAAAATAAAATATTTGTTATTGGTATTTATATGTTAAAATGATCATCAGACATTTTCGTATAATTTAAATTTATAGCAAAAGCTGAAATTATGGTTTACTTTATAATTCTCATTAAATCCTTTATAGCTCATTCACCATTTTATTCGTAAATCTGTCTGGTATTTTCATAGAATTAAAGCTTTTTAATTAAATTCATCCTTTGCCAAGGCTTTGTAATTACTGTAGAACTGAAACATGGTAGTATTTTAACAAGATTTCATGAATTTTCTTTTCCCCTCTTATTTTTGCTTTTTAATTCCAACTAATATTTTTTTAAAGCTTTGATCCTAAAAAATATGTGCCATTCCAATTTGGGTGACTTGTAATTACACATCATGAAAAAAACAAAATTAAGAGCAAAGTCTGGATAATGAGAAGAGCGAGAACCAGCCCCGAATTTCATGCGTTTTAGGAGGGCGGATTTTATAAAATTGATGAATGGATTTTCATTTTATGAAATGTATTAAAGGGGCACCGGGATTCGTTCATTGTTTGCCGCTTAAGGGCCTAATTCGTGAAGCCAGACGAGTTTCCATTATTATTTCAAAGAAATTTAATCGGTTCATTAGATTAACGGCCAATTTGCCAAGAATTCGTGAAGGATCTTGCTAGTAAACAAATGAGCATCTTCATTGGAACAATTGAAATCCTTACTACTATTTTACCATTTATCAAATGTTTGGAAAATTTTTAATCATCCTGAAAATCTCTTCTAAGATAGTTATTTAACTGTAAAAGCTAATTTTGTCCGTTGAATGGCGTCCTGAATCACCCTCCAACCAAAGTTTTCCCATTTACTTTCCTCCGTATTGCCGAGGTGTGGAATGGAAAGTTATCTTTGTTTGATGATCTTTAACTGGGAAAACTTTCCTTCAATATCGAATCTAGTGAAATCGCTTTATATCTTGCAATTTCATCGGATCCAAAGAAAATCTATGTTTGGGCGTTAATTAAACCACGTGTCTCGCAATTAATTAATTACAATTTTTTTTAATAAATAGATATATAGCAACCAATAAGTTGTAATTGTATAAAGCTTATAATATTCAATATAAAACTTTTCAATACGATCTCGGAGCTCCTCTATTGACTTTCAATAACAGATATTGACTTTTCATAAGAATTGGAAAAGTCTTTTAAAGGCTGTAGTTTTATAGTGAAATTTAGGAAATTTCTTTAAAACTTCATGCATTGTAAAAAAACCATTTAATAGGATTCTAAAGGATGATAGAAATACTTTAAAATTTATTACTGTTATTAGATTTTTGTTTCAACACCTATTCGTTGTATCTAACATTTGATGGAAGAAAAGCTATAGTAGCTCAGATGGAGTTGAAAAGAATAAATTTTATTAAAGTTTTCAATTGCTAAAATACACAACACTCCACAAACACTTTCAATACGGGAGTTTTTTCTACGGTCCAATTACTGCCTGAATACGCCTGGGCATGCTCTCAATTAGGCTTTTTATACAACCCTTAACAAAGCGTCTTCTTTGAGAAAATTCCCATCCAAAACCAGGCATATTCAATCGGATTCAAATTTGGACTGTGTGCTTGTTACTTCCGAACACTGACAGAAAATTTCTGTGGGAACAATTTTGCATCATCCTGCATAAGAAACAAATTATTTCCCACAAAAAATTATAAGAAAGTTCGATCTTATAAAATATTGATAATGCATCCATGTACCGTTAATCGAGCTCAAGAAACGGTTCTTATTAATGTCGTAACTTTGGTCGAAAGTTGCACTGAATTTATCATTACTTTGATCATCTGTATACAGGTATATAAGGAATTAACGCATAAAGAAACCTAAATTCATCTGAAAACATAATATTGCTTCATTCGTAAATTTGTTAGACACTGTGTTCCTGGTAAAATGCAGTTGGGCGACACGAGGCTCTGAAATGGATATATTTCTAGAAATTCTTTCCGATTCCGAACAGTTTATTTTGAAATAAGTGTCTCTTTGGTAGCATAAAAGTGTAATTGCAGCATTTCTTAACTAGAATGACGAGTGCAGCAACTGTGAGATACAAATAAAATCATAAGTTATATTTTCACTCTTCGTCGTTTTTGATCAGATATCATCTGCATTATTTAATAGTTTCCCTATCACTATTAACAGATAACTAACTCCTTTCAAAAGGTAGAATAAAAGATATATAGAGACACGTATATCGTTACTTCAATAAGGGTAATGAATTACAGCTTCATTCCGACTTAGATAATGGGTTTGCCTTTCCGGCTGCACCATTTATTGTCATAAACTGGAAATAGCAATTCTACAAAATTCAATTTTATTACGCAAAATAGTCTTGTTCATGCAGATATCAAACAAAGCAATCTATATATCAAGGGTTTTATTCATTTTCGCGAAAATTCGAAAGATCTTATTAGCATTTGGTAATATTATGGTCAAGTTTGACATGATGTAGCTATTCATTATGACCCCAATGGATAAAATAATGAACATTGTTGCAAAAACGTTTTCCAGAACTGTTATAACTTTATTTTTACATAAGGTAAACCAGGCAGTAATTGGACAGTTAAGAATTTGCTGAAATTCTTATTTATATAAAAATGTCATTAAATTTTTTTATTATATGCATGGAAGACCAATATAATAGTATTGGTTTTGTACTTAAATACTTCTAAGCATCTTTAAATACAAATAGGCACTTTTCGAAAAAATACATTAACAAGATCAAAAATATAAAAAAATCAGTTATTAGACAAAAATTGTGATTATTGAATATGAAAACTCTAGTTATTGGACAGTAGTTGAATACAGATTTATTATTTTTGAAATTTATATACACATTGTCCAACAACTACCACTTGTCCAATAATTACCTGGTTTATTCTACCTTGGTCACAACATATTTTCAGGCCCATGAAGGAATTTACGATGAAGAGAATGGAGAATTAATAAGAAGTCCACTAAGATCTTTTCTTTCTATTTTATTTATGGAGACAGTTTAAAGAAGAACTGCACTGAGATCGTCGTGAAATTGTTTAAATTAATGAAATAAAATTTACCATTATTTTAGAACTTAACTGACATTCGGCAATTATCTGAAATGAAATTGTTCCAGGGTTCTTAAACATTTGAACTGTTCCTACTATACAATCAGGGCTTCTTCGCCATAATGGGCTACAAGTTTTCAATCCACTGCAAGCTGCCTTCTTATTAGCACAGGCTTTTCCTTTGCGAATCTTAAAATCTGTTGCTTCATTTTAAAAGACACTCATCAATTCTTTATACTTAGCCCGACGATTTCGTATAAAAATTTTTCTCCTTTCATATTTTGGCTGCTTGGGCGAACTTCACTGAAACAGGCCTCGAATATGATATCCCTGGCCTACTCTAATCCAAATAGGCTTCGATCGACTAATAAATATCGTGTATAAATGTCATTAGATTCGCGTTAAATTCCCCATTCAATCTCTCTTCCATTTTGCGATAGGAAAGTTTTGATCCGGACTCCATTAGTCTGAAGGTTATCACGTATTTTATTATATTCGCTGTCAGGAAAAAAACGAAGAAGGAATCTCTGCTTAATCCGGGGTCTATGTCATCACTGATAGACAATGATAATATTGAGAGGCGCCTCGCGAAATTAGGACAACAAATCCGGTTGCAAACACACCTTTTAATCCGGAAGTTCTATTAAAAACTCGCTTTATCATTGTAATTGTGATTTAATGGAAACTTATTATTGATTTTTTGTGTGTATTCGGATTACTCTTCAGCGAAACTGTAATATTTTATGGAACACGTCTTTTTTGGGATAGAAATTAATGTTTAAGGACGCAATAATGGTGGAAACGTGCCGGATAAATTTTAACTGCTTGACAAGAAAGTGTATAATTTATAACCTGAATATTATTAAGGTTTTTAATTAAAATTCAAAAACATTTCATATCTACTTTTTGAAAAAGTTCCTTTCATGAAAATCAGGTCATAAAATGGGAATTAGCTTTAATTCCGTTTAAAAATAGTTCATAATTATCAAAAGTCGGTGATCTGGGTCGGGAGTTTCCAAGATAAAGCTCGCGCGTTCAAATCACGCGATATTCGAATAATATAACAGGAAAAAATGAAATTAATTATGATCGGTGAACGAAAATGCATGTTTATGACTGTACGAATAAAATTCGTTATTTTTCAGATTGCGCCGATAAAATCAAGGCCCGAGTTACGCAACGCAAACATGGACTTTTGGTAAGTTTCTTTTTCTTGTCTTACGATAAAAATCGCTCTCGTTTTAACTTATGTAAAAAACCCATCGCGTCCTGAATTCTTTTCTTTTTTCAGCTGTCTTGCGGTTAAATCTGTTGGAAATAATCGATCGGTTGGAAAGTAGAAGACAGTGTTTTCTTTGAGATCGATTTCGTTAGCGTGTCCGTGGGTCAGATTCATTATTTGATACATCACGACAGGTGAAATGCGGCAAATCCGAACGCCAGAATTTTCTTTTTTTCGGGGACCGTATAGCGTGTTTTCCAACAACCATAAAACTCGATTCGGTCGTTCAGTAGCTGAAAATTCCCTTGTTAACCCATGAAATTGAACGGGGAAACGATTTAAACAATCACCAAGCGCAGATTTAGAGGATTGGCGAAATCCGATTGTTTATTCTTTAGATTTTCCTGTACCCGTGGGTATGTTAAATTAACATTTTATTTTCTTCTATTTTCTTGTAAATAGTAAAAATTAGATGGGCCCTGCAGAAAATTTTATCACTTCAAATTTTAATTCCTGCTGATCTTTCAGACTTCTTAACGAATCTGTCCTATGGATAATCGTCGCCTCTTTGAATATCTCCTATCTTTGTAAAATAAAAGTAAAGATTAATTGAGGAATCAATTGTTGATTCCCTCCACTGACAATTCAAAGGTTTAAGAATTTCAGGTTCCAAGAATTCCTTCAATTTTACTTCCTTGAGATTTTCTGGATTTAAAGTTTTTTTTATTCCAGATAGGAAATTTTCGATGTAAGGCTCTGTGGATAACAATATACGATTTGGTTTCTGTCCGCTCTTTGTTTTCCAGACATTTTGCAAGCCTTTGTAATTTCATATTTTTCTTCTGTTGCATGAATTCGTGCTTTATAGCATACAGCCAAATTTTGGTTTTAATTAGCTTAACTTCGGTTAAGAATTCATATAGAAAACAGAATTTTCACAACATTCCTCCAGTATTTTCCGCATGTAAGAAATTTTCGACTATAAACGAGAATTCAGTAATCTTTAAGCGTTTAATTCTAGACAAGTATTAGCCAATGCGGTGGCCGCTAATAAGTTGCAGAATGCCTGCCTCTTAAATTTCGGATTGTATAATACTTTTTTTTGTTGGTTTGCAATCTGTAATACATATAGTGATCATCAATTATAGTGAGGAATTATGACATATCACGGAGGCTTCGAGGTGTTAAGTATAATGCACGTATAACTAGCGCCCTCTATGGTGTACAAAAATCTAATTACGTACATCAAATTTATCACATAATTTTTTAATAGATATGACAAATAATATTTAATTGTCATATTCTAATTTCTTAAAGTGAACTTTAGTAAAAGTCTCCTTTAAGAATCGTTATGAAATTGGCGGTAAGAAAAATAAACACACCGATTTTCATTTTATAAGTCACAGTAGTTTTGAAGCAAATTAAAAATTAAAAATAAAAAAGGTGAATTTTTGCACCCTATATCTCAGAAATGACGGGTCTTAGGACAATTGAATGGTTGAGTTTGAAAAGGTGTCATCTCCAAAAAAAATACATTTTTCAAGAGAGTAAAAAAACTGTATTTACACTCTACAACTGAATATTATGTTTCTATTTTTTCACTTTGGGTATATCATCGTCACTCATTGTCAACTATTTCTCTTGCCAAACGATGCGTTGTGGTCCAAAGATGTCAAATAAACAAAAAACAAAAATCGAAAAAAATTGGAGATGACACCTTTTCGAACTCAGCCATTCAATTGTTTATTATGTAAACTATATTTGTGTTTTGATAATCTGTTGCCCATGTTGATTTAACAGACATGAAACTAACCACTCTATGTAAGAAAATATTCAGCATCCAGTTATTTATTAAATTATTAAACCAAATTTTAAATGTAGTTCAAAAATAAACCCAATTTTGTAACCTAATTTTTTAATGAATCAAAATTAATTAATCAAAAAAATCATTAGCAGTTACAGGGTGTTTCATAAGTTGTATGTTCTTATATCTTAAACCGTTAATACCTTGTTTAATTTAAATGGGACATCCAATACAATAATTGTATTGGATAATTGTCGATGGAACATTAAGGTTCTTTATACCTAATTCGATTCGTTTTCATGAAAAACACACTTGAAAAAAATGATATTAACTAAGACTTTTGTTTCGATATAATACAAGTTGAAACAAAAAATTTAGATTAAAGTTGCGAATGGGGCTTTAAAAACCTGAAGAAAAAGGTTACAGTAGGTGTTCAAAATGTATGCCATCCTTCTCTAAACACAACACTCTTCTATCTAAATGCATTTTCATTCTCTTTAACCTCTAGGCTGCCGGAAAACCGATATATCGGCTCGGGCCATGATATGAGGTTTGTATATAGTCGATACATGATACAAAATACAAATTTGGGGCTTTTTTAAAGGACAGTTTGATACTTCAAATCCCGGCAGTCTAAAGGTTAATACCTGGGAACTAATTTCCTGAGAAGCTGCGGTAATCCTTTGTTTCATGTCAGTTAATGTCGTCGACAGCGTAATGAATAGAAATTATACATATATGTTATATAATTGTTATATAATTCCAGAAAAAGAAATTCAATCACACCATTTTGAGGTTCATTTTCAATTCAGTAATTTCGATAATTATTGTCTATAACTATTGCCTGATTTCATGATGAAAATGCGCAGGAGCTCCATGCAATTGCAGCCACATGTTTCGCCTTAGTTTAATAGGATTTCCTCTAATAAGATTGGCAAATGATGCGATAAAAATTCTAAGAATGTTCTTCCATCTAGTCTTGAGAGTTCTTAAAAGAAATATGAACCCACTAGGTTCTCCTCTATTATTCAACCCCACAAGTTTACTGACCAATTATGGTGATTTTTTAGAATCTTGAATTCATGAGGATTTGCAGCTGAGTAGTAGTGAAAATTGTGCTTGTTTACTAAAGCCCTTCTTGTGGAATGTTTAATCATTGGTAGGGTTGATAAACTAGAATTATTAAAATTTTAATTTTCTGCTCTGCCCATTAACCACATGCCAAATTCACTGCGTTTTTCACAAACAATGTTGTCAATTTCTTAGACCAGTTGTATATGATACGAAAGGAAATTGTTATTAAAAAAGATTCTTCACATATTTGTTTTACTTTTATAATGTTGTTCCCTGCAATTTTTCTTTTAATCTTATGAGGATTTTCTACCACCAAATCGGTTACCGATGACAGGTTTTTCTCTGTTTGCTTTCTTCAATTTCTTGTTTCTTTAAAATGAGTTAATAATCTTTGAAAAACCTATCTGTATTCCGTTTTTGAGCTTTTGACTCTGATGTCATTGACTACTATCCTTGTTCAATAATAGACAAAGGGATGAGATGGGAACTGCGTCAAAAAAATATCATGTCGGTTATTAATTTTTTTTTTGAAAAGTCATCAGTGACTATTTGAACTTTTGAAGTTTTCTAAAATATTTATTTCAAAAACAATAGTTTTTTTTTATTTCATTATCAAAAGTTAAGTAAGATTCTTCAATCTTTTTGAAAAAGATGGTTAGTAGATTACCTTAATCGACTTCAAAATTTGACAGTTGATTGTTATACGGAGAAAAACCAAATAAGTAACGACATGACTTTTTTTTATTTCTTATGACGTAGTCAAAAGCTCAAGAACAGACCATAAATAGCATGCTTTCGATGTGCAACCTTTTCGCCTTACACTTGAAATGCCAATAAATTATTTTGTTGATATTCACCAAAAACAAAAATCATATCAACTCTTTCTTCTTTGAGATATCTTTTCATTTTAACAACAACCAAAAAAATGTTTAATTGTAGAAATACGTTTTGGTCTTAATAGGGCTAATATAAGAAAATAACAAAGTAGATTTAATATCAAAATTCCATAGATGTTTTGACAATTTCACATTCATAATATTAAAACGCAGCATCTATCTACGCATTTCTTTACTCTGTGTTTTTCACAACGAGCCAGACTAGTTACAGGGAACCAGTATGATTTTCGATCGATAATTAAATTTTCGAAATAACAATACAAATACTGGCTGTCCCGTTTAAATTAAACAAGTTATTAATGGTTAAAAGTTATAAGAATTTAATGTAATGGCATATCTTAGTGACTTTTTTAAAATTGGAGGATAGAAATCTTGCTTCTGATGTAACTTTTGTTTTAATAAATTAAATACGGAATGACAGCCTTGATGTTGAATATTGTCTTGCAATTTTTGTTGTATACATAAATGATGTCATGTCATGGAAGAATGAACATTATGGGCAGTATAAAAAAATAATATTTTCTTTGTAAAATAAATTAAAAAAATACTACTATTTCATATACATATACTGATCAAAATCAAAATAATATTTGCATTCAATATTTTAAGTTCCACTTTGTAGGCCCTTCTTTATTCCCAATGGCAGTTTTCCATAATATTCTGTTCATATGTTTCCAAACCAAACAAAACAAACAAACATTGAAAATAAATAAAAAAAAGAAAGATTCCTGGTGTGTGGCGAGTCCCTTCCACCTTTTGCCAAAAAAACTGATACGTATATGAGCGATTTTTTTCTATCTCTCTTGCCTCTCACTCCCCGTGTGATTTTTAACCACATTTACGTTGTTGTTGCTCTCTGTCTCGTCACATGTCGCCATCCTTTGATATCTATAGACTCGAGAAAACGAACTCTCGAAACGTTTCGGTTTCACAGTTTAGTTTGATAATTCGTTTTAAAAGTCGCGGACGAAAGTAAAAAGAGCAACACAACAAAATCGAACGTACGCGTGAGAAAATTCGTAGATATTTTTCGTCGTTCGAAGAGAGATTTTACGATTTTTTTGAATCGATTCTCTCCACACAC
>JABRWK010000657.1:0-22486 GCA_013372445.1 Hypothenemus hampei | reverse complement strand
TTTAAAAATAAATGAAAAAAAAAACTGAGGCAATATGTTCAAATATCATTAAATATCAAAAGGATGTTTGAAAATAAATCATATTTATACCTTTTATTTTGTCCTGTTTCATGTGTTTTAAATATCTACAGATTTAATATACAAGATGTTTCAATATTTCAACAATCAAATTTTTGGTTCATTTGATGTAGTTGTTAAATTAAGACATTGAGGTATCTTTGTAGCAAATGTAATTAAGCTAGACATTTCCTGACGATGTTCAAACACTTTTTAGTTCACTCATATTTCAAATTTTTATTTTATTGTTTTACTATATTTCAAATAGTCTTTGAGAGTAATATCTTGTAAATTTCAAAACAGACAAGCTCCAGAAGTCGTTATATTTCGATTTATACCTTGTCTTCCTTATTGTACGTCAGGAACGTAAAGTAGAGTGTTTCAAAAACTTTTAGGAACATCTTATATATTGGACTAGATATTGTAAAGAAAAAGCTATAAATTTAGTCTAATTCAATTAAGGCCCTGTGTCATATGCACTTATAGGGAATTGTTCGAATTTAAAATAATGGTATTTGAAGGTACATTTTAAAGTGTACGAGCTATGAATATTTTATGGGAAAAATTGAAGTCGTATTTCCAGGGAGTCCAATGGCTTAGCAGTAAAAATTGCAGGATATCGGTAATAAATCGGATCTGATCCAATAACTACTCTCAAAGGAAATTCACCACAATTTCTACAAGATCGTAAATTATTTATGCCCTTTATTTTGAATTTCTATATTAGCTCCATGATCCAGGAAGAAAAAAAAAATGGATTTCTTTCAGGTTTTTTCATAAATAAGGAAATTGAGACTTAAACCGGGCTTCTTTTTCAGATTGAATGCAATATGAGAAATACTTAAATTCATCATCTATCGAAATTAAATCCAATTTAAAATGGCTTGTCCATTTCAACGAGTGAAAGTAGAAGTAGGAAATAAAAATCTGAAAAGGGCTTCAACTACTAGACAAGGTTCCCTTCAGATCGCTTTAGAAGAAGAAGAGGAGGATAAGAACACTCTCAACTTGAAGCACTTGAACACAGCAATACTCATCTTAACTAATCCACCGGTAAGTGATAAAATTACAAAATGTGCACGAAATAATCAATTGACAGTGAAAAACAAGTAGGCGCTTTTTCAATATTTATTTTTTTCAATTTACATAAATGAGTTTCCATTAAATAAATCGTATATTTGACTACATAAATACCACATTTAAATTTCTCGGAAAATTATTCTACTTTATAGCAAATTGTTTATTTACTATGGTTCTATATCGCCTCATTTATTACACAAAATTATCTATCATGCCATCCAGAGGTAAGGAGTAGTGATTTATTATTTATTATTGAAACCATTTCTTCACTTTAAACTTCGTCCAATTCTGTCATTCTAACTGACTAAATGTTGTCAATGAAATATTATCTTTCAAGAACCAATATTCACATTCAACTCAAACAGAAATATTCTTCTCATAAACCACGCAGAACTATAGCGATTCAATATCCAAGCCAAAGTGACTTTTATCTTTATCTCAAGAAATTCCAAACAACGAGAGAATATATTGAAATTTTATATTAGTTTCCAGAGAGTTATCGCTAAACTTATATTATGCTCAGGTGATATTGAAATGATTCGACATAAGACGACCGAGAAATTATTTCTGAAATCCTCTCTGGGCGGTAATTTGCCAACCCCACCTTCGAGAGTAATTAAACTTTGGCTGAGGTTTACTACTGGTCGCCTGGAGGATATTTTAAACCTTTTAAACTGAAACACGATACTTCAATTAACGCTTTCACAATAAAATAATATTTAAGAAATCCTGTAAAATTGTATTTTCTGCTTGCAACAAAGCTCTAAAAAAGATTTTGAAAGAAGCTTTTCCCATACGGGAATCGTAAATATCAACCGCCCGAGTTCACACGCCAAGACATGAGTATGGTTTTAGCTTGTTAGCTCTGGGAGCTACCAATCACGTAAATTTACGTTTGGAAGGTTAAAATGGAGACGTTTTTTATAGGTTTTCGTTTTTAAGATAAAAAAACTAAATCGAAGTTGTATCATCAGATACAATTCCCTTGGGTCCTATAGCCGTATTCCATACCTAATATTCTTTTCCATTTCGCTTGGATGTAAAAATATTGGAACGTGATCTACTTTAGTACTCAAAGGACCTAGTATAGTTGTTATTTAATATTTTTCAGACCTCTTGATAAGAATTGTTATTTGGAAATGATAAAATTGCTCTTGCCGTCAGTCTCTTTTTTTTAAATACAAAAAAAATTGAAAATTAAGTATGAAAGTGCCAACTAACAACTCGAACAAAATCGAATTGAACTCATATTAAATTTGCATAGGGAAGCCAAAAGGGTCCCAAAAAGACTTTTCTATTCTCGGCTGCAAATATTGGCGAAACGCCAGCGTAATTTGATCGATATGACATAATTTTCCAGAAACATTAAAAGCCGCTTCTCGTTAAAACAAATTAAGAAAATTTTAATAATGGAACGTGCTTGAACGCACAAGATTTGTTCAATGGAAACACGTTTGATTAACCATGATCGCCTTGCTACGGAAATGGAATTCATATGTCTGCGTAATTACTTGTTACAGGTTCATCTAAAAGGCGTACAATTTGTTCTAGTTTAATTTAGATTTTCTGATTGAAATTTTTAATTTGATTGGATGATTTAACTTGATAATTCGAAAAAAAAACTACTACCTGATTACATTAGCATTTCGAAGCTTGAAATTGTGCTAAAATAATTCATAGCAATTGCACCTCCTATGCAGTAGAGTTTGCCGTTTAGAGAATTGTTATTGGAAGAATTTTTCCAGCGGGTAGTCTACAAATTAGTGCAACAGTGGAAATCATGTTTTAATCCTAATGGAGAGTTCGTTTGAAACCATTTATCAATAAACATCTGTTATCAATTTTTCAGTTTAAGATCTAAAATGAAGTTAATAAATAAAAATTACCTTTATCTCACGAGCTCTAAACTTAATTAATATTGTATTATAACACCTAAAGAAGAGAATAAATTACCCTTCAAAATCAGTTGATAAATTAGTAGTCTTTTTTAATTAAATTATGTGATTCCTGTTAATTAATAAAAACCGCAGTTGGGGTGCAGCTACGTTTAGAATATCGCTTAAGAAAATGGATATCGCTAAACATTAAATTCAAATTCTTCATTTTATTGTTTTCTTTTTTTTTTTGTAAAATTTTATGGAGAACGTTAATGTCGCATCATCTTAATTCGCGTTCGCTTTACGGAAATTGAGCTTTTGAATAGGTGTGGAAAGCATAATAGCTTTTTGAACTTGAGCCCGTACATTTAAGAGATGAATTTCAGCCAGCTTTAACGACACTTTAAAGATAATACCGTAAATTTTTCAAATGCCGAAAAGTGCTACAAGATTGATGAGTCGCTAATTCCCAGAGAAATTTCACTGTGCGACAATTTTATTGACAATTTTGTCATGGCCGGGTCCGATTTCGAAATCGATTTTAATGCTGCTGAGTTTCAGGATTCAATTTCGTTTTATAGAAAATGATCAGTTGTCAATCTATGGTATCAAGAAATCGAATTAGAAACTTTTCTGCAATGTAGTTGCTGCTTCTATTCACTTCAGAGTAAAAAAGAAAAGAAACAAGATAATTTTATTAAAATATTTATGGAAACGGATAAACCTGGACGCATTATTTGTGCTAGAAAACAGCTAAACAATCAAAATAGTGAGTTAATAGAGAAGAACTTGCTTCAGAGAAGTCACCAAACAATCCAGTTAGCTGTAAAAGTGATGGTCTCTCTCGAATTCGAGATGATGGAATCCATTATATGTATTTGGTCTTATCCAAAGAAAAGGAAAACTATAGAAAAGTAACATTATTTTTATACATTTTAGTCAATTTTGAATTCAATAAATTATAATACACAAAATAAGAAATAAAGTCTTAAAAGAATCATCAAGGAATCAACTAAAAAATATGGAAACAATTGCAGAAGTATGTCTAAATTTAGGATACATTCCAGCAATTTGAAGAAAAATGGAATTGTAATGATGAAAAACCCAAAAAAACCAAAGAACAGCCCAAACTAAAAGAAGCAAAAAATCTCGGAATTACCTTCGATGATAGACTAAAATGAAAAACAAACATAAATACATAACTTGGAAAAACATCGAAAACAAAACAATCTCTTCCCTTTAATAAATAAAAAATCTATCTGTTGTATAAATTATCAATCTACAAATAATATATCAGGCCTGTAATATCATGAGGATACACAATATAGAGCGCAGCACAGGACAGGGAACTCAAGAAGATTGTCAGATTCGAAATCAAACTACTTTGGTCATAAAAGGAGTACTATAGTTCATAGCAATAAAACAATTAGATGAAACCAAAACATGCAAGAATACATTCAAGAACGTTGCCAAATAATAAGAGTAAAACTAATCAAGAAGGCAACAACCTCGTAAACTCAACAATCATGGCACACATGTCAACAACATACAGGAGACTGAATTGAATCAAAACACCAATGGAGAAAATTACGATAGCGACAAAATCACTAACATGAAGGGCCGAAAGGGAGTATTGAGTAATTCTTGAAGCTCTTTATGCAAACCCGTACTGTAAAAATATTCTAAAAGATAAAAACATCCTTAAACAACAAAAAGATAGAAGATGGAGGGTCAAGTAAGATATACATACTTTTGGAACAACTTAAGATAACAATTCTTGAAAAAGAGTCGATGAAAAAAAAAGGTAACGCATCAGACCATGCAAAATCGAGTTGTACTTTTACGTTGTTAGTTATTCTGTCTGGTAGTCATTCAATTTGGTTCTGTCAGACTTTTATGTGCTCTGCAAAACTTAAAAAAAAAATTCACATCCAACAAAAAGGTGGTCATTGATGCTAAAAAACGTATTTTGCAGGTCTGGAAAAAGTAATTTTCGTGAGTGAATTGAAAAATTAGAGATTCATTTTGGTTCAACTTCGTTGAATTACGGGGCTTTATATAGAAAATCGAGAAAATGACGAGTGCAAGTACTCCCCAAACTTTAGAGCAATTGGCTAATGTGTTACTATCTATGTATTTAGAATTCAACACTTTACGATTTATTATCAATATCTAATCGAATATTATCCTTTTACAAATAAATTGGGAATATTGAACACAAAGCCAGAAGCCAGGAAAAGTTTAAATTCGTTGATATCAATTTTTTATCCAATGCCATACTATTACTTGATAATCGAAAAAGTAAACAGTTTTTGAAAGTTTTTGAAATATTGCAAACAGGATCGTGGCATATAAATTTATATTTTTATTTTTCGTAATTTATTATTCTAAATTGAATATAACAGGTAATAGTTAGGTACTTTTAAAAAATTAAAATTAAGTTTACTCATTACCACAGCTCTGTATACATAATATGATTAAAACTACCTATTGTATAATTAAAATTTCATTCGGACCGTTGGAATGGGAATTTTATCGAGGTTTTATAACATTTTCCACACCCTGTTCATCTGATTTTGAAATACTAATGAACAAATTTATTACATTACATTATATTACATAAATTCTATGAATTGTACTGGGGAATTCAATTATTTTTAGTACAAGCAAATCTAATAATTGATATGATTTATTTGGGACCACCCTTTGGGTCTGACGGGCGTATTATCTCAAACCCTCTACATTTTCAGCAAAGCTTTAATTTTACATCAAGCTGAGCTATTAAGTTGCCTTCTAATAGGTTCCATTGCTCAAGAATATCGCTAAAAAATGTCAAATACTAAGAGATAAATTGAAATTCCTTTTTAAGAACTTATCTTTAAGTACGAAAATTTTACACCCGTAAATTTTTAACATAAAATTTTCAATTATTTCACTTAATATACTTCACGCCTGTTATCTCCTCGCTTTCATTCCACGCTTGGAAGGTTTGAAATTATTTAGATTACCTCGGCCTTTGGGAATTTATTGCCAAAAAATTGTATTTTTACTAGAAATTGCACATGATACGCTATAAATTTTCCAAGCCAAAAGCGAAAACGCTTTAAATTTTATCAAATAAGAAAACAACTTATTGCTAACTCAACTCCACAAAGAGTTTACGCTTTTCATTTCAGTAACTTTCAAATAAACAGCCTCTTCACTTTAAAATACGAGACGTTTAAAATTATTTAGAAAAACAATTCGGCATAAGCGATAACGAACTGTGCTCGATTGCATTTGCAGTGTATTTTATTTCTCTTTTAAATCCTTTGAAGAATTCCGAGAGGAAATTTTACTTTTTCCTAAGCATAAATCGCTAAATTTTGTCTGAAATTCTTCCTCAAATAGTTTTTCTCACTAATGTCCCCTTTACTCTAGGAACTAAACGATATTGAATGAATGGCACTTTGTGGTTCAAGTATCACTGTCTTCTGAATAGTTTTAATTAGTCCAATCATACAAAATGGTTTCAAACCCGAAGGAGTCATGAAAATGCTCGCAAGTTGGTGGGATTATTTTGAACCTTAAGCTACTTTAATTTCCTTTATACTCAACGAGGGTTTCTTTTAAGCTTAACTCTAACCTCGGTTATATTTCTTTCTTTTAAAATTTATGTAGGCTCTTTAGAAAATTAATGTAAATCTTTAAGTGCAAAAAGGGCTTTAGCACTAAAACTGTCTTTTGTCAGTTTTGGTCTGTGACTTTTCTCGTTCAGTGCATATCAACCATTCATCGTACTATTTGAGTTTTTTTTTTCAGGAAATTATTGATCTGCCTTTTTGTACTATAGTAATTTTACTCCTACCAATTCTACGTTCATCATTTTTAATTTAGCATTTGCCATTGCCTCGACTGCATACTGTTTTATTATACCTTTGGAAGTTTTTTAATTTCTCCTTTTCTCGAAAGAAAAAACTTTGAAATTATCTAAAAGTTCTCTTTTACTTGGTTAGTTGTACGTAAGCATCTTAGCGGTAAAATACGATTTTTTGAACTCCCTTTGTTTCTTTTAAAATCCTTAGTCGATTTCTTTGAGACTGTATAACCAGCTTGTTGAATCGTTCATCAACTCTTTAATGACGTGATGAGTTTAATAGGTCAAAAAAGTAATAATAGCATAGAAACAAGTCAGGACTATAATGTCTGAAAGACTTGTACTTTTCATTCAACTAGGCAAATCACGAGCCATTTGAGCTGCCTGTGGTCATGCATTCTCACACACAGATATCATTTTTCATGGCAACCCATAAGCAGTTAATGATATCTGCACATAGCGCAGAACTGATATTGGTATTAACTTCTGTAAATATAAGAGTTACTTAACTTGGTTAGAGAGAGTTTGGACAGATTAATTACATGAAGAAATAAACTACAATTTCTCTGACCAAAACGTCATTTCAACTTTAGAAGATATTAGTAATTTCTAGCTACATATGTAGATAAAGCGTACTTATATTAAACAATCTTCGTATAATGTAATTCAATCACATTATATTATCTTTGCCCCATCTTAGTCTCTTAGTAGGGTGAATTTTAATAATTTAAGCTCACGTTGTGAGTGACTCTGAAGAGTTGTTTAATAATATTCTCTCTTTCATTCTATACAAGAAAACTAAAAAATGAGGTCAGAACTACTATTTATAATATGTGACGGAACGAATTGTGCCATGGAATTCGTGCTACAGAAAACTCATATTCATGACCAGCGGGAACGTGTCAAAATATTTGCAAGAGAAAATTGAAAATTCAGTCAAACTTTTAACATTAATATGGTTATTCTTGTTACGTTACCCGACCCCGTTTACGTGATAGCATGTAAGTTAATAATAAATTCAATTAGTCGTTGTTACGTAACGTAAACACAACAAAATCCACAGATTTTAAGTTAATGAAAAGCTTTTGTTCTAACATTTCCCTTTTCGAAGGTAAGGAAAAGAAGTTGCAAATAAATCACACCGACGATCATTTGCGTTTTACTTTACGCTTTCGAAATGTCAACAGGCGAAAAAGATTTATTACTTGTTTTGTTTTTCGGGAAATTTAACTTTCCTTACAGCTCGTTTAAGTCTTTATTTTCAGCCAAATTCGTATCGAACATCTGAAACATTTGTTTCGTCAAGTAAATAACCCTATTAAACAATAAATAAATCAATAATATTAACGTAATTTTCGTATGACACGATTTCGTACTTCGGAAACTTTCCACGTACAACTTAGAGGAAAACCATAATACAAATATTTGTACAAATTGTGTGATTTCAGCAAGGACCTCATGATCTTTCTAAAAAGTTATCGTGAAAAACCGTCATCCAGGAAGGAAATATGTTTCTGTACCGTCTACGTATAGATTTGCTATATTCGAATTTCCTCAAAAGCAACGTTCTGCAGTCATTCCGGAAATTCCCCGTTGACTATCACCCGATTTGCTGCATTTCCATTATTTCAAAGATCTTCCATTTTTCAATGAGGAATTCATTGAAAGAGTTTAGCTTTGTGACTCTTGGAAAGCAGCCAGTTTCCATTCTACCCTGTATAGATGTACCAAATCAGTTTACGTGAACTGAATTCTCTTATTGTTTTCCATTTCGTAAATCAAACGTTGAAACAAAACAATTTATTTACCAAAATGTATTGGATAGGTAACGTCTGTTTAAACTGCAAATAATTCTCAGTTGGAATTTCCATTAATACTACATCTGAGCAAAAACAAGCGACTCTGGCGAACGATGTAAGCAATAATCCGTTATTAATGAATATATTGTTTGGCAGTACGAATTCAAGATGGGTGGATAAATCTAAAAGGAATTGTTTAGAGCATGCGGAAATTTTTCTGTAGAATGAGAATAAATGACGGTCGGGTTAAACATACAGAATTTGATAAATTTATACATTTTAACGTATGAAAAGTAAACGTATGAACAAACGTGTTTCACTAATTAATTTTCAGACAAATGGCCACTACCATTAATAATTTATAAATTTGAAAGAAAACTTCCGCAGGCTACTATGCTTGAAAATGTATTTCTTTTAGGTTCAGTCTCAGATAATTGTCTGTAAAAGCTGTCAGGATGGACAGCGAAACGACAGCATCTCACAATAAATTGAAGCGGCAGAAAATCGAAATCATTTTCAATTGTATTTATTTATTATATGTAGTTGTTTTAATCAAAATAAGAAATCTATTTTAAATATGAGAAATAACCTTAATTAGCATTTTACAAAAGGATTTGAAGAAACTATACTTCCATATCAAACAAGATTATAAGTCTGCTTCCTCACATCTCATTGGCTCTTGTCTGACTTCACACAGTTTTTCCTAAAAGTGCATACATTTAAATTTACTGTAAATTCTAAATTATATTTACTTTCCTTCGAAAGTGCTTCTATTCTTCATGAAGCCTAGACTCCATATCTAGTACTTTTCATGTACATCGATGCACAACTCCAGGCTATACTCTTTCCTTAGTTTCAGTTCATAAAACTAAAACATTCGAATAAATAAAATGGAGTCTTCTACGTATTTGAATTAAAGAGCTACGATTTACGAATAAGAAATTGAGAAAGACGAAGCGCAAAAAAAATAAACAGGGAAAGAAAAGAAAAATAATCCCATGTATTTGTTAAGACATTTTCCGTTGTGGTGCAGAAGATAAGGGTCGAAATAAAATGGCATATTTATTTTTTGCGAGCTGAGAATAACAAATTAGGATTTATAGGCGTCCGTATCTCCATAAAGCAATTTTTTATTATTACATTTACTTGAGACATATCAATTCTCAATAGAATAACTCCTCAAAACGTAAATTTGTATCGTATGTATGAATGTAAAAAGGCAATTTTTCATTAATCTTTTTCCTAATAAAGAATTAGGTCAAACGAGTATTACCAGCAGTGGAGCAAATCAAAACAGAGAAGAAAAATATATCTGAATAATTTGCTCTCGATTTAGAAAAGCTGAAAAATTGTCTTTTATTAGGCATGTTGTCGCACAAAAAAAATAAAAATAAATCGTTCTCTTCATGAAAATTCATAAAGTCTCATATAAAATAACATTTTACATCGAAAAGATTGACTTTTCGATATTTTCCATATATGGTGAAATTAGAAACAGAACTTTATATTTAGCTCCACCACCTACTACTAACGTTCCTTGGAAATTTCGATCGACATAGTTTCGTTCATGACTTGTTATAAAATTTCTTATCGACAAAAGTAATCAAAGCAAAACGTGCAAAAAGTGAACGAGGCCCTAGTATAAAAGGAAAAGTTACACAAGCAAGTTAATTTTATTAAAATGTTTAATAACTCATTTTCTTAATTTCAAAAAGTTTACACAGTTTTCTAAAAACTTCAGAAGGGTGAAACTAAAAAGACCCTGAACCCATATAAACGAGGCTTTCGGTATCTTGAAACACAGTTTTTATCATATTTTATAAAGATAGGTCATACTAAAAAATCCTTTAGACATTTAAGGTGCAGTGGGGTAAGTACGTAGGTGGGGCAAGTGCGTTAACACGCCTTTTTTTCGATGATTTACATAATCAGAGGTTGGGGATATATCTTGCTGTTCCATACTAATATTACTTAAGATTTGTACTTTAATACTGATTACCATTCTCCAGTAAAGTAGAGATGGCACATTAACGCACTTACCCCACTGCACCTTATAGGAAAAAAATTTAATATCAGGAAAAATTTTTTTTTCTCAACAAAAATAACGAATCTGAATGTTCCATAAATTATACTGACTTCTGTGTATATACATATTTACTCCTGGAGAGTGGAAAAAATCTTTCAGGCGTCATTCATTAAAGCTCTTTGTTTGGTCTTCATCTTTCTCTCTTTGCTTGAATTATATTTAGATTTTGTGGATCTGATGCCCTTATTCCAGAAGCTTTTCGTTAGTTAAATGTTATTCTTTTCTTCGAGCCTTCTGTTCCAGGCTACAAATAAGCGTTACCACTTATAAATCATAATTTATTCTAGCAGTTTACATTTCATACAAAAAGAGCTTCCTATTTATTAGACTTTTAGTCAATGTTTAATCTGGAAGTAATGAGTCTCTCGCTGCCTGGAGTAACAACATTGAAGCACTTACAGCCTTACAATATTAAGCATTTAAGGAAAAAACTTCATGCCCAGATTTTATAACTTCAATTTTTTCCATTTGTGAACATTGATTTGACACAGACTTTCATAATGTAGTTTGAAAATTATTTACTCCGGATTCCTATTATACAATCACGAAAGAAATCGAATTAATCAATGATGCTCGAAAACAAAATGCAACTGTCTCATTCTTTTGAAGAACCCTTCAATAATGGACGATGAAAAACTTTTAATTCGATTTTAATAAGAGAAATCTCTTGAAAACTTTCCACTCGAAGCATAATGGGAGATTTCCCTGGATTCATCTATCATTTAAATTTCTCTCTCGTTATTCAGGTGAATATTTACATTTCGTTTTAAAACTGTTCTGACTGGTTATTTGAAATGGAGACTGGTAATTTGTCAGTTTTCCCTTTAACAAAATGAATTTATTTTCAGATTTGTCGTTTAAAGAAGCGGTATATGTCAGGCAAAGTTGATAATAAATTAATTAAAAACCGATCATAAATGATTTACAGCTTTATATAATAACCAAATGAAGTACGGATCGTGTCAAAAGTTTCTTTTGCTTGTTCTCAACAGTTCGCACTAACTTTCCAACTATATCAAAGCAAATTGCATGAAACAGAAACTTCGTAATTGCGTTTAAATTACCTGTCGCCATGAAGCAACAACTTTTAGAAGAACTCTACTATGGGTACGTATCTGATACGTTCAGAATCAATACTCAATTGTAATTTTTATGGGACGAAATTTAATGGTTTGTAATTAATTTAGTCATAAAATGTTAAACAAACACACTGTGGAAAACATTAATTTTATATCTTCTCAATTCGCGGAAAATTTAATAAATTTTCCTTTGCCAACATGCGATGACGACCAAAACTCATCAACAGACCTCATTCGGAGTGAGGCATTAACATTATACTGACACTACACACGGCCAATGATCGATTAAAACGGCCCATATAAATTCGACTTTATGGAAGTTTATGACACCCATAATCCTCTTCGCGAGAGCCGGAAAATCGAAGCTGTATTAAATTTACACCGAAGCCAAGCACGCAATGGAGACCTCGTAAAATTCTGTTTGAATTTCATTTTCGAGTATATTTAGTGTCCTATTATTTTCTCATTTTAGAACTTTCATGGTTTTTGTCGTCTTCCGATATTTCAAGGGGTTTTTACAATACAATATCCAATTAATTTCAACAAATTAATTAATTTTTTTATGTTATTTTACTGGGCAAAGAACATTTCCAGGATTGACAGATGTATTTGATTGCATGGTGATCCAAGAGTTGGGCGACTATCAACGACAGTCTCTACATCAAAGTAACAACCATTGAAAAGAACATACTTACATTCATGTGTTATATGAAATGATTCAACACGTACTCGTATAAGTAGTTATGTAGTCAGTGTTAATACGATTCGGCAGGAAACTGTATACCATTATGGTACCTCCTAAACGTACAGATGTGTTTCTTAGACGCTTCACTTGATTGTGACAAATTCTAATTGTTCGATACCGAGTATACCTCTATAATTGTCTCTGGATTTTCTCTGGAAAGAAAAGTGTAATCAAATTTACAGGTATTGAATACCATCATACTGTTACTAGTACAGTGAACTATGTCTTTCACATTCTGTCAATGAAATACGGGGTGGAATTTCTCATATTATGTCATTTATCAAAACAGTAACTGTACCTTTAAAGATCATGACAAACAGTGACATGTTTGGAACAGTTTAACAAGTCATTTCAAAGCCAATAAGTAGGTATCCCTTAGCGATTTTTAATCTATGTCCCATCAATCCTGTTCGACTACAAAATTTCTATTACAAAAATTTAACAGAGGTCCTTGAAGACTATTCTGCCCCATTGACGATACCTTGCACTTTCAAAAGTTTTGTGACACAACATACGGGGGACATGTAAGCTGGTTCTTACGTTCAAAAATATTCATGAGCATATGGGAATAGCGGCTTGGTCAACAAAATAATAACTTTCTTCTTAAGGCTGCAGTCAGAGTGGCTCCGTACCAACTTCCCAGTATTTTTCAACTGCCGTATATAGCTGTGTAACTGAAAATAAACAAAACTGCATCAACCAATACAGACGATCATACCGGACGCGGGTTACAATGCCGTACCAATCCATATTCGTTAGTGTTGACATTTTCATAATGGCAAAATCAAATAAATTTCCAATTTATTTATTTATTTTATTGCAATATTTCGTCAAAATAGTGGACTATGAAAAATTTTAAAATAGCACTTTTCATTCTAATAACATTCTATTAACGCTGCTATTTCGCAAAAGCACAACATTTTCAATGAATAACTGCCGTTTCGAATTGACACGACATGACAATGTTGTCACGTTTGACTTCCGTACATACTCGACCGTATAGGAAAGTTCAAAAATACTGACGAGTACGGAGCCACTTTGACAGCAGCCTAAATTAGAAGTAAATAGACTTAATAACTTTATTTAAAAGTTCCAACCTAAATAGAGAACATAATTATCAAATTCGAGTTAAAAATCCTTCGGCAGAGAGGACGACCTATTAATTTTCTCATTAATAAAGTAAAGGCAACCCGGAAAACTCAAGCTTATCACAAATTAAGTAGATAGGTGAAGCCAGAGATTAAAGATATCAAAAAGAACATAAGTTTTTCCAGCTGAGGGAATGATTTAGATGGGTTCTTTGAAAAGGAAGGCGAGGACTTTAAATATTAATGAAAGACTACACGGTTCCAAAAAAAAATCATTTTAAGAAGAAATTAAGTCGTGAATCATGATAACAGAATTGTCACTTCGTTTTAATTAAAAATAAAACATATTCTCTTCTGGAAAAAGTTCATTTTTTAACAATTTTTTAGAAAAATCGAAATAACTTTCAATGAAAAAAACACATACTTTCACATCAGTGTATTCATAAACCATACACATTTTATATGGACAAGACTTTCCATTTTAAATATATGAATTGTTAATAATTTAAACAATTTATTACATTGGACGAGTATTTAACCCATTAGTGCCCCGACTGTAGGTACATATATGTATGTAACGCTAGAAACTATTGGCTTAATTAGGAATGGACAGTTTCTTGCACTATCATCTAAATATAATATGGCTCAGCGTTAATTACACAGGCCCACAAAAAAAAGTGGTGTGTGCTGGGCAACAGAGTACACTTATCTTATGTATTTTTTTCCTCTGAATACGAATCTGAAGTCGCAATTAAGGGTTGATGATGAAATTTCACGGACGGGTTACATGGTAATATTGTAGGATGTAATGTTATATTTTTGTATGCCGGGAGGTGTTAAAATAGCAATCGCTTAAAATACAAAAGTGGTTTTCTTCATATTTTTGGAGTTTAGAACTTAAATTTGTCCTTATCCTAATGTCTTTCAAAACGGATGATCATGTTATAACACAATTCACATATAATAATGAAGATACATTTGTTTTTTACTTTTGTGAAAATGTTAAAATTATGATCGGTTTTTAAGGTTTTTCTTTGAAATTTGATCAGCAACCCCTAATTGTGACTTGAGATTCGTATTCAACGGGAAAAATACATAAAATAAGTGCAGNTTTTGAAGTTGTATAGTCACATGCATGTGCCGAGCTACGGTTTTATAAGCCATTTAATTAACAATACCTTCCAAATTCACACTTGTTATAAGAATGAATTTGGCAGGTATTGTCAATTAGATGGCTTATAAAACCGTAGCTCGGCACATGCATGTGACTATACAACTTCAAAGTCGAATATCTCAGCGACAAAAAATCGTATAGTGAAAATCGACAATGCATTTTGAAGGTGAAGAATGGCATTATACAATGCCGTCACCAAAGATTTCGAAAAAAATTGTTCGTCATATTATATCTTGAAATCGGTTTCGGTTAAAAGGACACTTTTTGACAATTCAAACTAAAATATCTCGAAATTCTGATGTGATACAGCAATTTCGATGCTATTTTCATATTCAGCGCACCTAAAAACATAGAGTACAGGTGGAATGGTGCAATCAACTTTTACAAACTGCAATTTTTGTTGGCCTGTGACATTATTTGTCATATCTATTTGTCACGTTCTAATTTTTTAAAGTGAACTTTAGTAAAAGTCTCCTTTAAGAATCGTTATTAAATTGACTGGAACTATTAAATTATAAACATACAAAAGATGCGTAAAAATAATTAAAAAAAGTAATTTGACAATTATTTATTTACTAGTTTACGTATTTAATATCTAACCGATTTTAATCGGATTTTTTGGAAAATACTATATGAAAAGTGCAGAAATAATCTTACATTTGCTATGGGGGCGAGGCCCCCACAGCGAAATTGCTCTAGGAGCATAAGCCCCGCTGCCCCCACGGTAACAGCGCCTATGTTGTTTACATATTGTTTATTAAAGTGTTGAATGGTTTTTAGTTAAGATTTTGTTTGTATGCAACTCGGAAAAGTCTAAGTTAGGAGATAACGATTTACGTTACATTCAAAAAAAAGTTCAAGGTAGTAAATATGATTTTGAATTGGAAACTTCCTTCGGTTGCGTTAAGAAATCAACTTCATGCCTGGTAAAATTACCTACATAAAGAAATAGTACATTGCAATTGTTGATACATTTTTTTTTTAGCTAAAAGATCAACATCTAGTTTACAACTTAACTGGCTTAAATTCAAAATACCCCAATGGGTTGACGGTAAATGGGAATGGCAATAGTATATATTTTATACAGTTGTGTGAACCTTTAACAACAACTGCAAAGAACGGAAATTGTAAAAGTACGATAAACATATCTTAAAGTGTTGATTATAATGAAAGAGGAATGAAAATCTGCAGTTGTGTTATATTTTAGATTCGTATGCACAAATTTGTGAGAATGTTTACGGTCAAGAAATGAATAAAGGATCTTTTATGCGTCATTTGAAAGTTCAAAATGAGGTTTTAGTTGCTACAATTGATTGTAAGTACACTTTTCAGCAATATTAGATGTAAATAGCGAACGCCATCATTGGAAAAGAAAATAACAAATAACATTCATAATTCTAATATACATTGCTTAACTATTGAAATGGATATACATATGAGAATTTTTTTTATACCCAAGGTATAAAAGAAGAGTAAAGTCCCTTTCCTCCTTCTTGCTCTTAAACTATTGATCAATTGCTCTAAGTTGGAAAGAATTTTGTAGACGGTTCTTAAACCAGTTGCTTAAACATTATGGTCTAAATGTGCTCACGTACAATTGATATCCTGTAAATAAGATTACGTTTCAATATTTTATGATCGTATTAAGTTGTTCAGATTTGTACGGCTACTAAAACTTATTATTCCATATTGAGAAAAGCAATGGAATCAATTGAAGAGTTGCAGTCTACATGTAGTTTCGCCCTTTTCAGTTAAGATGATTCTCTATTTTGACAGATAAAATAAAAATCGTTTAATATTAATAATGTTTTACTGCTATTTGTGACATTGAAACTTTGCATTATTTTATACATTTCTTTTCGGTTTCACTCAAAAAATAATGGAAGAGCAATCATTATCCACTTTAATTAGTGTTAGAATCTACATGACTTTTTTTTCGTTAACATTAGAAGTATATAGAGAATCATGGATTATAAAAAGCTGAAAAAATCCACTTTTAGAAAGTATTTTCAATTTTGTGACACTTCCGATTATGCCAGAAGTAAATATCAACTTCGTTATTTTAAATGCAACTCCAATTTTTTTTGGTATTTTTGGATTTTTCATCAAAATTTAAGGCTAGTTTATGTAAACATTTTATGTCTAAAGTTTGCGTTTCCAAGTTATTCCGGAAAATTCGAAAATTTTAACAGCTGCAGGATCTCACGGAAATCTGTGCTATGTCCTAACCACTACGAATTTCGGAATCGGTCTTCTGTGGCTCCAGAAGGACCTAATAAGTTCCGTATTGACCTATTTGGATTTGCAAAAAAAATCTTCCACAAACGCTAAAATACATCTACAAAGTTGCAAAATTTCAAACATGTAATAACGTGCTTCAAATTCAATTTCAAATGAAATGCTCCAATTTTTTCAACAGTATCGTATTCAAAATTCAAAAATAAAAAGTACAAAAAATGTAGATTTTTGAATCCTGATTACAATGACGTAGAAAAAATTGAGGCATTCCATTTGAAATAAGCACGTTATTAATGTTTGAAATTATGCAGCTTCGCAGGCATATTTAGTCATATTTGTGAAAGATTTTTTTGTAAGTCCAAATACGTCAAAACGGAATTTATTAGGTTCTCTTGGAAAACCACAGAAGACTAATTCTGAAATTCGCAGTGATTTGGACACATCACCGATTTACATGGGATCAACTTGCAGATGTTAAAATTTTCAAATTTTACGGAATAATTCGGAAACGGCAAATTTTAGATATAAAACACTTTACATAAATTGATTTTAGAATTTCACGGAGAATCGAAAAGTTCAAAAAAAATTGGAAGGTTCCACTTAAAATAACGATATTGACTTCTACTTTTGGTATAACTGGAAGTACCACAAAATTAAAAATGTTTTTTAAAAATGGATCAAGATTTATGTGCCTTTTTTCAGCTTTTTATATTTCATGGTTTTCCATATACTTCTAATATGCTATTAAAAAGAAAGACCCTGTATAAAACCTTCGAAAGATTGTTGTGCTATACGGGTTCTTTTGACAATTTTTCTAAACTAGAAGCAAAGAGTATCTCAAATAAAGATACCGCGAATGTAATAACATTTTATTCGTCATATGTTTCAGGTATTACCTACTGTATGGACTACCAACAGCCAAAGTGGTCGATCAGTTCGAAAATAAAATCGCTTGTCATGATCTTTGGTGGGTCTTTACCTTTATGCAGTTGCGAGAATCAATTTATTTGAGTCATTTACCGACACAACATAAATGAAACTACTGCCTCTTAAAAAATTCAACTTCTTTTGATCTATTTACCGACCTTAAGAAATTGAAATCGCAACATAGGGGTTTGTACTGGCCGGTAACGCCGGTATGTAAGACCAGTAGCAAAAAACGCCTGTATTTTAAGGTACATCAAAAGAATGGCGGCACTTATTAGAATATCTATGAACAGTGGCTCGGAATACGCGTCAAGCGAATTTCACCCTTAGCATGGTCGACCACTTTTGCTACTGATAGTACATACATACATACATATGTATATATTAAAAGCAAAATATATCATTTGCAGGGGGATCCAAACAATGTGTATTAAACAACTCGACAATCGCAGATTTTTATAAAACTGTAATACAATTTTCGTGTGATTTTAAAGACTACGGTCCAAAGTTTCTTTCACAGACCAATTGCGTTACCAATTTCGTTTGGAAAACTCCACATGCCTGTCCAAAATGGGTAAGAAATAATGTAGTTCTTTCTTTATTTTATTAAACAAATACGGTTTTAAATAGGCTAATTTAAACTGCAATCATTTGAAAGCTAAAAAGAGGTCGTGTATTTTTAACGAAGTTTATAATTTAACATCCCTTGGCGGCAATACAAGTATAATGGACAAAAATAATACAAATTTACAGTTTATATTAAATATTTGTGGACCAGTCGATGATGAGGATTTGCCTTGCAATCAAGATATATCAGTTATACTGAAGGATTTAAGTGTTCCTAATACAAAGTTACGGTAAATCATGATGTATTTTTTGTATATGCACATTAGTTAGATTCAAGGTGTTTTTTTTTAGATCGAAGTCGCTTGGTAAATTTTCTGTTGCTACTATCACGAATAGTACATTGCTTTTGAATTTTACCACTGGATATTATTGTGATGGAATGGATTACACAAGTACAATTCTATTTGAATGTATAAACATCGAGGTATGTAAGAAAATATAAAATGTCCGGTGATTATTTCTGAGAAATCGGTCCAATTTATTTAAAAATTTTATGAACATTTTTAGGCGTAGAGATCTAAAAATGAAAGATTAAGGAAGTGAGTTAAAAAATTTTCAAGATATGTAATTTAACTTTTTTCAATACCCTGTCTATGGTAAAACATCCTTAGCCAAACTACCGCCTTCAATATTATTTTGATTGAAATTGTAACTTACATGTTTTTTTTTTAGGAGCAACCAATATTAATTAAAGAGGAGAAATGCCATTATGAATTTCTATGGCGCACAATTCACAGCTGTCCACATAATCTCAGTGCTCGAAGCCTTAGTCTTAGTTGTCCATTTCAAGATACATATCATATAAAAGAGTTCAGTTTTTTTTATTCATCTCGAATGCCATTTAATAGCACTTCTATTTTTAGCGCCAAGTTTGAAGTGGACATTAACGATTATAAAATGAATTTTGACATTTGCAATGGGCTGGTCTCTATTGCGAATTTCACTGATATAGGCAAATAATTGAAAACAAAAGCATAATAAAAAAAAACATATAAAAATTTTAGAAATCCTACAAGTTGCTTTGCAAAATGCAACATGGTTGAAAAATGCAACCGTTTTAGAATTCACTTTTAATGTTGCAAATCTTGTTTTACCCAATTTAATAACATTAAATTTTCTTTGTGATAAGAATGAAAACCATGAACGTTGGGAAACAACACCAAGTATGAATGGCTCACAATTGCATCTTGAGTATTTTACGAGTGAAGTGTGTTCCAAGAACGAGGTAATTTTTCGCTAAAATTACAATTTGAAATAAGAATTCAAGTTTGTCTCTTTAGGATGTTCTTGGATTGGCAAGTTCAGTTTCTGATCCGTATAAGAATAACAATATTCAGGAAAAATCTCTGAAACCAGAAGTAATGCGTAACGAGAAAAGTTTACATTTGCAATATAATACCACGAATGAGTCTCAGGATTTACAACAAAAACAAATGAACAATAATAGTTCAAACACTATTCCGAATTCAAAACTGATTTTGAATTGCACTGTTAAAAGTCCGTACACCAAATTTGAAATAAACCTTAATGATATTTTAAAAAACGTAAGTAATGAACTACAGCGTAGGCGAATCTAAATGGTTGTAACCCTCAGCAACCGTTTGGGCGTTAGAGGGTTAAGAACTAGAGTTTGAATATACCTTTACTATTTCGTTTTGAATTTCATCTAGAAACCATTTCAAACAAACTGTCCACAAGTTATTTTTAATAATACATTTCACTACGTGACGCTTCTTTATCAAAGTTTTGAAATCTGTGATTTGATTCCCTCCAAAAGTAAGTAGAACCTTTCGAATTTCGTCAATAAACTTCAGATTCATTTTTCGTTCAAGGTATAGTTTATGAAGCTAAATTACTTTGCTTAAGTAATAGCAGTATAGAAGCAAAGGTAAATGCCTTTTTGTTTATTATAATATATAGAGTTTGTACGTTATGTTTTTTTTACAGACTGAAAGTTGTGTGTCACTTTCTATTTATAAAGAACCAGAATTTTGCAACTTTTTCGAATCACAATCTAAATCCAATAATCAGCTTCTTATTATAATTCTAAGTAAGAAATTATACATTTTTTAATAGATATCCAATATCAACGTATTTTATGTGTAATTTTAGGTATTATTGGATTTATTGTGCTCATAGGTCTTGTAGCAATTAGTGTAATATTAAGAAAACGTTGCTCGCGTCATGGGAGTGACAGTGAATATTCCACATTGTTTTCTCATTTTAAGGTAAGATACCAAAGGAATAATTAGATCTGTTCCAACGGAAATCTCCAACCAGTCAGATCCAATGAAATTACATCAAAATGATCATGTGATAGTTTACAAACTGTTTTTGACCAATCAGATTGTGGATTTTTGTTGGAATAGACCTATTTATTATATATTTCAAATAATAACAAGTTCTAATATATTATCAAGGGTCTGTTTATATAGTAGTCAGAAAACGTTTGCTGACTGAGAAATGATCAACCAGTTCAATACCTACTGATATTTACAAGTAATTAATTCAATTAATTGGTCGATCGTTTTTGAGAGTCAGCAAACGGTTTCTGACTACTCTATAAACAGACCTCATGTCAACAGCAAAAGTGATTTTAGCAAAGCTTCACATAATTCATTTTGCACTCCTAGTTTTATAATTGAATGTTTCATCTAGAAAGTCAGTCAGTGTCAATTCAGTTGTTTTTGCTAAGAAGTTCAAGGATAAAAACAATTGAATTTTCAATTTTTGTTCATGACTAAAGGATCTTGATGGGATTTCTTTGATATTGTGTTACTCCTCACATTTCTTACATCAAATTAGACTGATTCCATTTTTTCGTTGCTTTATAATAAATCGACGACTTGGTATTGATGTACAGGATAATTTAAACTTAATCTGCAAAATTTTACTAACGTGTTGCACGTTCAAAAATAGAGCAAGTGTTTAGTACACCATGCATTGAAAAATGCTTCTTAACATAATAGTACAATACATAAAGGTATTTTTTTCTAAATATCTCCAAAATGAGATGATATAAGTTTATAAAATTTTAATAATGTTTTTCGCAATAAACATCCACCTTATCATGTTTAGTTAGTATGCTAAATTTCGTAAGCTTACACCACCTTGTTTCGTAGATATTTAGCAAAATGCACCCTCAGCACTTCCCATTTAAGAGGCTGTAATTACCTTACGAAACATTTCTCGACCCAGTTGTAATAAATTTCTTGTCCTATTTTTGAATTTACAACACGCTGGTAAAATTTTGCAGATTAAATTTGAGTAACCCTGTATATGTAATTACAAATAAAGCAAAATATTTTATTTTATTAAGACAGCAGCTACATAGTCTCTCTAATTGTAAGATTAATTTGACCTGTTCGTCAGTATACTTTATCATTGTAAATTTTTTACGAATATAAAAACATAGTACAGTTAAGTAATGTAGATTGCAAAAAGCTTTATAAAGAACGACTGAAATTTTTTATATGTACTTGCCAACCGTGACGACTCAGCAGTTAAACATGTCCAATTTTTTTAGACACGACACTGCTGAAAGAGCAGGTAATTCAAGACAATGATATATTTTATATTTTTAACGTTTAAAAATTGAGTGCAAATAAATGAAGACATCGATGAAATTCAATTTGAATTTTACCGCATCAAATTTATTCATCTTTGCTCTAGGGAGAACAGGTAGAACAAATGCAACAGGATTTTTATATAGAAAAAAATTATTAATGTTGACTTTCGGTAATGATCTGATAATATTCAGCAGAAATGTAAATATGACGTTATGCCTGAGGAAAAATGGAATTAATAATATTCGAGAAGGAATTTTCTATAACCAAAATCCAGGAAAGTAATA
>JABRWK010000656.1:4733-22564 GCA_013372445.1 Hypothenemus hampei | reverse complement strand
AAAGGTTAACGTAAGAAAAAAGTATTTGAAAACAAAAAACTCCAGGGTCTTATGTATAAATGAATCTAAAGTCTACTAATGTGAATGCTAGTATTTTTTTGTATTGGCTACAGGAACACTTTTTACCAAGGAAAGAAAATGGCAAAATACTTCTAATTTTGGGTGGCCATAATTGCTCTGATGAACGCATTCTTCATTTTGCTTTCAATAATGATATTATTTTGATGTGTCTTCCCAGCCACACAACCCACTATCTACAGTCATTGGATCGTTCATATTGTAAGTCCTAAAAATCCTTTTGGAAACATGCAATTTCTACGTGAGTTTTTAATCATCCAGGCCGCAAAGTCACAAGATATCAGTTTGGTGCACTTTTAAATGAAGCTTGGACTAAATCGGTTACATTAATTGTACACAATGGTGCTTCAGGATTCAAAGCATGAGCCGTTCGATGAAAATGCTATCCCCGAACACGCTTTCGTAATATCACACAATGCAATAAATACCGATCAATTGTGCCCATCTGCATCCGCCTTTGTTATTGATATGAATTAGCCAGGTCCATCTTCTGTTAATTATAATGTCCAAATGAGTACTGATCACAACCATGGAAACAATTCTATTAATCTAGGACATAATGAAAATAATAATTCTACAGTATAAGAATCTAATTCAGTACTATGTGGTTAATCAATGTCTTTGGCTCGAATAACCGAATCTGAGAAAATTATACCCATTCCAAATTTAATGAAACCGAAACCTTCCAAAAAAGAAAGCAACATGATATGATTTTAACAGACAAAACTAATATTGAATGTATGAAACAGAAGAATAAGAACGTAGAAGCAAATAGTAAAGAAAATACAGCTAAAATAGGAAAATCAGTTTCTAGACAAAAAAAATACTAAAAAATCAAAAGTGCTTTTTCCAAAACCCGAAAACGAAGACTAAATCATCAAAGTTCATCATCAGACAATTCGGAAAATATAGGCATTCCCTAGTTTAATTTGACAAATACTGAGGTTGACAACTATTGTACTATCGGCTACAAAAGTGGCTACCCACTTTGAAAATAAAATCGCTTGCTATGGGTCATTACTTTTATGCAGCTGCGAAAATCAATTTCTCTGAGTCATTTACCGACACTGAACATAAATGAAAATACCGCTACTTAAAAAATTAAAATTCTTTTGATCTATTTACCAACCCCAAAAAGTTGAAATCGCGAGAAATATCACCACACTAAATGTACCTGTGAGGATTCATCGATAGCATATATTGTTGCTGACTATGCATTTTGTGTTGATGTAAAAATAAATTGTAATATTTTTATTTCAATTAATATAATCGTGTCAAAGCAATTGCTATTCGATTCATATTATTTCACCTTTGAATTTAAGCTATTTGTTTTACCATTTGTCGTTTCTTGCAACAATTTTTTTAAAAAAGATATCTTCGTCAACATAAAACATAATTGGCGCTGCGAACAGGATAGTGTAATTTTGCACTTTATCGGGCTCCGTTGTGTGAAAGTGATTTTTAAGTCTTTATACACTATCTGAAAAGAATTTTTACGACTCCTGGACTGTGTGAACTCGTTGGAAAGTTACGCTCAAGCCACATCGTGTGTACCACTTGAAGACATCCAGGACAGTCTCTACTGACGAAGACGACGTCTAAGATACTTCCACTGGGATTTTAGCCACGCCTCTATAGGGATTCCTTTGGTAGTGTACCCCTGCAGTGTAGACTTTATGGACCTATCTTTGACTATACTGTAAGTAATTGCTGAATGACCATTTAATGTCTAAGGCGCCGACAAAATTTAAAAACATATTGCTAAAAAATAGAGCGGCTTTAGGAATAATTATTAGGAATATAGACTCTGAAAATTCAGATTCGGAAAACTCTGAAAACGAATCAGATAATTTAAACAAAACATTAACTCCTAATCGGGAACAAATTATAAGTTCATTTGATAATTTAGATTTCGGAAACGAACAATTAAGTAATATGAATGATATTAGGTTTCATACTTCCTTGTTGCCAACCTTTTCTGGCAAACAAGAACATTTATAAAGTTTTATTTTGTCCATTGATGAATTTTATTCATTATATTTCAATAATTCTGACGAACAAAGAAGACTTGTGACGACGGCTATAAAATCAAAATTAGTTGAGGACGCTAGGAATTTTTATCTATCCCCACCCGATTTATCTAGCTGGCCTGAGATTAAATTAGGACTACGATAAAAATTCGGAGATCCAATTACTTATTTTGTACTCATGCAACAATTGCAATACTTGAAAATAGAAAGAAACGAGGGAATAATGCCGTTTGTAGACCGATTAAAAACTTTTGTTCAGAGAATCGTAGCAAAAATTCAATGTGAAGTAGTAGACCCGACTTCGAAGGCTACACTATTGATCCAAGTCGAAAACACTTCTGTTTTAATTCTGACAGTCAAGTCTCCTCAAACTCTTAAAACTATGCTAATGATACAGCGTCCTACTACCCTTGACGATACTATCCAGTGCGTAGTGAATTATGACATGATTGAATCACAAGTAAATTTTACCAATAGTAATTTTCCTTCTACAAGGAATCCGACGGAAAGATCAAACAATTTCAAATCCAATCAAATTAGAACATCACCAAATACATTTAGAAGTCAAGCTCATCCAATAGCTTTACCACTCCAAAATCGATATCAATTTTTCCCTAGTCAACCTATTCAGTCGAAACCAGTAAATCGACACTACCCTACGAATGTCCAAGTTTTTGGTCAATCTAGGCCACTATTGCCAAGCAAAAGACAAGATTACCCTACACCCATGTCAACCTCAACCGCAGGACCCTCCTCTCGACTACAGCAACAAAAACAACCTTCATTAAGATACCAAAATCATTTTGTTCCTATAGGGCCCCGAAATTTCATTTCTCAGGAACTAACTAATGTCGAAGTTCATTCCCATTCGACCATTGAACCTGATCAGACATTAGACGAGAATTACCCCAATGATCTGATTCTTCCTACTATATGGACGATTCAAAGGAAGCTTACAATTATAACCAGGAATGTAATTTTCCGCAAAATCTGGAAACCGATGAGGAAAATTTTGGAAATTTTCCAAACCCGGTCTCTTACCCAGAGTTGATTTGAGCAACGTCGCCAAAGGAATTGAATTACCGTACTTTACTTTATATAATCAGTACTTTACCATCCTTATAGACTCAATCAAACATTTTCGGTGTTATTTATACGGTGCAAAATTCCTCATAGAAACTGACCACAACCCCCTTGTTTGGCTTTCTAGAATTAAAGAACTCAACTCCAGATTAATCCGATGGAGGCTTAAGTTAGAAGAGTTTAACTTCGATATTGAGTACAAAAAAAGGTAAAGAAAATGTAGTGGCTGATGCTTTATCTAGAATAGAGATAAATGCCAATGAAACGGAAGATTTACAATATAGCGTCGCTCAGTCCAATGTACTCAATGTTGACAACACCGTCGCTAATATCAACGACTTTGACCTCGCCGACTATTGTTTGAATCAAAGATATCTTGAAGAAGATAACAATCCTGTACAAAATCCTATCCAGGAACCAAGTCAGGAACTAATTCAAAACGATATTGCTTCCGATAGTACAGTCCATTCGAATAATGATCCCGAAGGTAAGAGATTACCCATTTTCGAATTACCCTTAAATCATGCATCTAATTGACTAGTAATTGACCAAGGAGAAACTTCTAGACACACGTTCATCAGACCCTTCCAGAAAAACCACCATTTCGTAAGAATTTCGCAAACAGACCGACATGAACATATTATCAAAATTTTGATGGAAATAATTAAGCCAGACGTGACGTTCACAATTTTCATTCCTAGAGAAGAATTACGATTGGAATTTCAGAAAATAATTTCGGAAAACCTAAATACAAGCGTAAAATTAGTATTTTCAAATACTTATGTAACCGATGTTATCAACGAAGAACAACAACAGGAAATAATTTCAAAATACCACCAAAATAATCATAATGGCATAACTGAAACTTATAATCACATTAAACAAAAGTACTACTGGCCTAATTTAAAGAATTCCATTACCAATGTCATTAATAAATGCGAAATATGCTTACAAAATAAATACGAGAGACATCCCTATAAAATTGCATACGAAGGACCCCTACTTGCGGAAAAGCCATTTAAAACATTGCATATTGACATATTTCAATTTTCAAATTGCCAATTCTTGACGATAATAGACTCTTTCTCAAAGTATGCACAAGCATACTATGTGACCGACAAGAATGCAATTACCATCATAAACAAATTAAGACATTATTTTGCTCACCATAACACCCCTCAAAGGATTGTTACCGACCAGGGAAAGGAATTCCACAACCACCTCTTCAAGGAATTCTGTGACCTGTTCAACATCGAACTCCATTACACAACCCCAGGAAATTCCTCTTCTAACAGCCCTATTGAAAGGCTTCATTCAACAATTTTAGAAAAATTAAGAATAATCAAAATGCAAAATCCTGAAGAGACACCTCAAAACCTGACATCCTGACACCCTGTATCTCAGAAACGATGCGTTTGCGAACCTATATTCATATGAACTTTTTTGCTTAGAATAATGAGTTCTATTAACCCCTTAATTTTGGCACATTAGATAAGGTTCACCCTGTATTATCGTAATAACTAATACATCTGATTGATACATTATTAAGCTTTGGAAAAAAATATCAAAAAGTTTGTGATCATTTATGGCATAGTGTAAAAACTAGATTTTGTAGAACGCAAAATATGAGTCAACCTGCCCGATGCCTGGGGTTGTTTGACTTTTCATTTGGGGTAAGTTGACTTACGAAGTAATCAGTAGAAAATCTGGGGATAAATATGTCAAGAAATAAATATAAAAATTCTTTATTAGAACAAAATGTTAATCCTAACAATTTAAATAAACATTATAAAAATAAAATTAAAATAACAGACATTTAAATATTTGACAAGCAAAATATTTCTTTTAGTATCAAATATCTGAAACAGAACTGGAAAAATTCTCATTAACTTTCATCATTTGGTAAAAGTCTAAACTAATAACTAATTTTCTTATTAAATCTAATTATTTGGTAACGAACAGCGTTAATTAATATCAACATCGTAAAAATATCGTTATTTTTAATTAATACCTAATTAAAGATCACATCATTTTTTAGAATCAAATCAGTCTTCTAAGTCAAAGGTGCAATTTTTGCATTCATAAAACAGCAGATTGCCTTTTGCAACTTTTGCATGAATCCATAACTTGCATGTAATACATTGAATCCATTCCTCTCCGTGAATACTCAGACTATAAGATTCAGTGCACTCTAAAGAAAATGTTTCATCCTCTTCACTTTCGTCTTCATCATTTCTCTTATTTCTCTCATGAAGAGTTTTTTCCTTTTCCTTTACTTCTACTTTTGCTAGTCCCTTTAAATTTTCCTTCAACTAGCTTTGGTTTCTTTATTTTCTTGTTCAGCGACTTACGCAATTGTTGCTTTATTTTGAGTTCTTTGATATTTTCTTTTTCAGGTGTATCTGTATAAATAGTACTTTTTCGTTTTCGAATATTTTTTTTATTTTCCAAACGAGGTCCAGCTTTTGGGAATGTTCTTATTTCTTCAGGTGAAATAAAGGAAGTGCTGGGCATATTCACACTTACTTGACTTTCCGCATTTTTTTCAGAAGTTTTAAATCTTTGATCTTCATTAGTTCTTGAGACTCCGTCCAAAATAGAAGACAACTCGTAAAAATCATGTGAAGTCGATATTAGTATGTTACTCTCATCAGTTATTAAAAAAGGAAAAGTATTATCCTGCACAACTAAATTCACAGCATCAATTTCGTTAGATGGGTCATTCAAAGATCTTGTTTAAGAAGGTAATAGAGGAACACTGTCAATAATTGATACTGATGGTAGAGCAACAGTAAGTGAGTCCGGTATAGGCCTGTCAGTCACATGCGATCCACTAAACTCCAAGTCCAAGAATATATTTTCATTGAGTGGTGATATTCCAGTGACTCTGAAACCAGATTGGATATTATTAATCGTAGCCGCCAATGGAAATGATGTTTTCACCAATTCAGGGATGTCATTGATTATAAATATCTTTCCTGGGTGACTCGCTAACTAGTTGTCGCATGCTTTGTTAAAATATTTCTTTAGTGGCCCATAAATACTTCTACCCAAAGGCTGTAGCGTATAGCTACAGTGTGGAGGGAATGATAAAATTGTTACTCCGTTTTCTTTGAAAAAATCAAGTACTTCAATAGACAAATGCGAGTCATGGTTATCAAGAAGTAGTAGAACAGGCTTTTCTTTACTGAATTTAACATATTTTACGAAATGTTTTGCAAATTTTTAAAAATTACCTTCTTTCGTCCATCCAGAAGGATTAACATCGCCCTGAGCCCACTGGTGCACCTCTAATAAAATGTTCTTTATAGTGCACACGTGGGAAAACGAAGAACGGAGGAACCACATTGCCAAGAGCTGAGACTGCAACCGCGACTGTCATCAGCGTACGTCGTTCAGCAGAAGTAATTTTTTCCAAGTTTTTGATTCCTCGGGGAGCTATCACTCTGTTGGAAACATGTACTGTTGTAAGTAAAAAATATATTTCATTCGATGAGCAAAAAAAAATTTTTTGTAAACCAGTGTTATTAAACATTACACATATTCAGAAAATTTCTTTATGCTCTTATGCGCTTATGAATTTGACGGTCCTTAAAGGTCCGTTGTCTATTTTCTCCTCTTTATTTAAAAATGCGTAGACGTCTAACAACACCGGTGTCTGTAAAAATGTTAAAGAACAATTAACTTAAGATGAACAAAATTATGGTAAGAAAAAGCAGAATCGTATCAAAATTAGCCAGTATTGTTTTCCAAAATGTTTTAAAAAATAAAAAAAAAAAAATTTTAAAAAATGCACAATAATTGGGTAGGATCATTCCAAACTGCGTCTTATCCATTTTTATCAATTCTTAATTTACTGCAAAAATTGAAACTATACATTAATCTCTTCGTGTCGTCATATAAATTTCTCTTTTAAATTATGTTTTGCACCGTATAAAATGGATCTAAAAATTGCAGGTTGTTCCAAAATTTATATAACTAACATACAGGGTGTTCGAAAATTCAGTACATTAATTTCAATAGCAGATTCCTGATAAAATTTTGAGTAGAAAGTCTATATAACATTTTTTTCAAAAATGCCCCCAATTTGAACTACAGCCCCAAACATCTGACCAATAGGAGCGATTTTTTATTTGAATCAACCAATACGGACGTTTGACACGAATTTTCGGAATGACAGTTGGTAAAAATCAGTCAAAAATCGCACCTATTGGTCAGATGTTTGGGATTATAGTTCAAATTTGGGGCATTTTTGAAAAAAATTGTTATAAAGACTTTCTACTCAAAATTTTATCAGAAATCTGCCATTAAAATTAATGTACTAAATTTCCGAACACCCTATATATGAGAAGTTTTTTTCAATGTCCCAAAAATTTATCTGAGTGGATAAGAATCATTTTGGAATGACCCGCCTCAATTAGGAACAATAAATTTCTTCTTTTAATTGTTTTCTAAAACTTTGATCAGTCGGTCCAGAAAAACAGTTCGATAGATCCATTTGATAATTTAGAAAATTATTGAGGGTACATTAGGCCATAAAACGACCTCTCAATATTATTCTTCTCATCAATATTTAAAAAGGAACAGTATATGTACTTACTAAAAGACTGCCAAAAGTCATTTTTTAGTAGTTTTTCCAAATTAATGGTAAGGGTAAAATAAACGATTTTTCTGCAAAAGTCATGAAATGGTTTTGTAGGGAATTTAATCAGGTTTTTAAAACTATCCTTGAAAATAAAGTACGATTACTTGCTGAGATGATCAAACACAAAAAGCAAAATAAAGCTAAATAAACAAGGTAACCGACCATTGTATTGGTTCAAAAAAAGTAGAAAATTTTGAAAATTTTTTAACCTCGCTGTATTTCTTGAAGTTGCGCGATAACCATAGCTCTAAAGCAAATTTCGATGAAAGATTTGAAAACTAGAAACTTTAAGCTTCAAAATGATTTTTTTTTCAATCTCGATACGACCATTTTTCGCAGAAATACAGATATTCAAAAAAGAGTAAAAAAATTAAGAAAAATTTTTGTTCCTTTAATTTTTCTCACTCTAATGAACTATGTAGTACAGCCAGTTTATACGATTATGTGCCACAATTGTTTTGAGAAGAAAAAGAAAGTGACATATCTCTGCTTTACCTCCTTATTAGGTTCTTAGCTTAACTTCATTAGCCTTTTTGTGCGTCACGTGTTCACATAACGAATTCTTGTGCTCTCCTTTTTTGGTTAATTTTCAAGTTTTTCTAGAACAAACGAACAATGGGCAAGAACAAGAGATCGAGGTCCAGATTCAGATCCTCCTCACGGGAAAACCATAAACGGTCTCGTAGAGAATTAGAGAAAACAATCAGAGAACTGAAAGCGAGACTCGTAGGTCGCCATTCTCAGTCGCCACGGTCGAGACATAAGCCACGGTCAAAACCATACCATCATCCCGATGCCCGACCACAGCCTACCAGACACAGGAAAGACCGAAGGGATGAGAATCGCAATATATTGGAGGTCGTATCCTCCAAGCCGTCTCATTGTCAGACCACATCCCGGCCAATTCGGGAATCACTTGAACTCTCCACAGAGGAGATAAGTCAGACTCAAGGTTCGTCAGACCACAGTCTATGCAATAGTGAGTCGGAATCATCGACAATACCCGTTACCACACCCTGTGACAGTCCTGGAAGGGACCCTTTTTTGGACAGACCATGCATCGATATTGATCAGGACAGAGAGGTTTTACACCTTCTCGGAGAAGACAAACCAGACACCCCTCTTTTCAGCCTGCACCCCGTCCTTCTTAAACGTTGGTCATCCATTTTAGCAAATGGGCTTGACAAAGAAAACCGTTAGAAGCTCCTCGAAAAATATACCTTTCCTGAAAATTTACCGCTAGGCCCACCCTCGATCAATTCAGAAGTCATGTCCTCGGTCCTAGACACGACCCTGAAAAATGACAAGTTCTTGCAACAGGCCGAATTAGGCAAGGCCACTTCGGCGCTCAACTTGACTCTCTCACCTGCTTTCGACCTTAACCACAAAAAAAGATCTAGTTAAAAGCTTAAACGAGGTAGGAAAAGTCCTCATGGATTTGCATTTTAGGATCTCCCTTGCTAGGAGAAAACTCATGACAACACACTTAAACCCCCTTGTCATGGAACTAGCCAGCAAAGCACCTGTTAGGGAATTTTTATTCGAAACCGACTTGGGAGACAAAATAAAAACCGCCAAAGCTGTACAACAAGCGTCTTCACAGATCAAAAACACCCCGAAGACAAATTATGCAGTCAGACCCAAGACTTTAAACTGGAGGGGGCCCCCCAGATCACGAGGGGATCCGGGGCGACGAAAGGGCCAACCTCAAAGGACACAACCACCAAAGAGACAGACCCGACACAACCGACTTTAGAGGTAAGCATGAAATCTGCTGGTAGTCTAACCTTTTTTTTACAGGAATGGGAAAATATTACAAATAACGACAAAATTTTGTCCTGGGTGAAAGGAGTGGTCATTCCTTTCAAAAACACCCCCCACAACAAACGTTCGTTTTCGTATAGACAACATTATAAACTAACAGAGATCGAGCCTTTACTGCTTAACTTGCTCACAATAGGTGCCATAGAGAAATGCCGAAATACACCGGATCAGTTCCTTTCCCCTTTCTTTATAAGAATCAAGAAAGATGGGGAAAGCAAAAGATTCATTTTAAACCTGAAGGAGTTGAATACCTTCATTGAAATCCCACATTTTAAATTAGAGGACTATCGCACCTGCTTGGGGCTAATAAATCCTCGCTGTTACATGGCCACCATTGACTTACGGGATGCATATTATTCAGTTCCCATACACAAGAGGCATCGGAAATTCCTTAGATTCAAAGCAGGGGAACAGATATACGAATTTACATGCCTGCCATTCGGGTTAAACATTGCTCCATTCTTGTTCACAAAGCTTCTAAGACAGGTGACAACATTAAATATCAATAACAATCTTAAATGATCACAAGGAGTCACCTGCGTCTTATACTTATTGTTAGACGATTGGTTCATCATAGGCGATTCCCCAGGTGACTGCCAAACAAAAGTAAAGAAGACCATTGAATTGTTAACAAAGCTGGGATTTCGTATAAACTTCAACAAGAGCCAATTACAACCTCGACAACACTGTCAGTACTTGGGATTTATATTTGATAGCGTGGCCATGTCGCTCACTCTACCCAGAGAAAAGAAAGATAATATCCTGTCCCTAACACAGAAACTGCAAACAACTCCCCATGTCAAATTGACAGAATTCGCTAGGTTCGTGGGGTTTTTAGTCTCCTCCTGCCCAGCGGTAAAATATGGCTGGTTGCGTATCAAAATCTTTGAGACTACTTTATACCGAGCCCTGCATCAAAATGGACAGAACTATGAGGGAAAAATAAAAATGGACAACGCTTGCATGCTAGATCTAGGATGGTAGGTGACCTAAAGAGATTCTGCAGTTTTTCCAAAACCGACTCGACATGTCAGAAACCAGCTACGGCACATTCAACACACACAGATCCGCTTTATCACTTATACTAGACATAAACATATCCAAAGATCCCGCAATCAAGAGATTTCTAAAAGGAGTTTTCCGAACGAGGCCGGGAAATAGAAAATACAACTCTACTTGGGACCCCGCACAAGTTCTAAATCACCTAGAACAATTAGGCCCTAACGAAGAATTATCATTGGCAAATCTGACCAGAAAGTTGGCCACACTCCTAGACCTAACCATCGCCCAACGACTCCAAACGCTCGCTCGAATCAGGGTAGAACAAATAATCATCGGCCACGAGAAAATCGAAATATTTATCAACGACCATATAAAGACATCTACGGCGCAACCCTGTCTTCAAATCCCATTTTTCAGAGAGAAGCCTCTTTTGTGCACGGCCTCAGCACTAATAGAGTACATCAGCAGGACATCCACCTTACGATTCGAAAAACAAAACTTCCTTCTCTTATCAAAGAAAAAACCACACTTAACGGCGTCCACACAGACGATCAGCAACTGGATAAAAGCGACCATAGCGAGCGCGGGAATTGACACAAAAATATTCGGTCCCTATTTAATCAAACACGCATCCACGTCATCAGCCTTCAAAAGAGGAATACTATTGAGCACAATCAGGAGAACTGCGTGTTGGACTCCCTCCTCCAAAGTGTTCCAAAGGTTCTACAATTGTCCATTAGACACCTCTACAGACTTTGCATACTCTGTGTTATCATCGAATAATAAATAAAAACCGATAAGCAACTGGCTGAAGATTTATTCTATAAAAAACTACATAGTTCATTAGAGTGATCTCGAGTACGAAGCACCGAAATATAATTAACCGATTAAACGAACTTACCTGTGAAGTTCAATCGGAATTATATGAAGCGCCTCGTCCGAAGAGATCACTCCCCCCCACCACAGCCTGAACAGTCTGTCAAATCTTCAGCCATCGCAACTCTGAAAATAATGAAGTTAAGCTAGGAACCAAATAGGGAGATACGAAAGCAGAGATATGTCACTTTCTTCTTCTTCTCAAAACAATTGTGGCACATAATCGTACAAACTGGCTGTACTATACAGTACTGGCCACCGATATGTTCCCATGCCGTTTTTAATGTATTGAAAAGAGAACGTAATTTATTAGGTAAAGGTTAGAGAGAGAAGGAGATTGTTTTCCCCGACCTTCTCCTTTTGCCCTTCCATTCGGATCCGAGTCCGAGCCCGATCGTCGAACATCCCTGACGGCCAACGAAACCCCACGAAAATATTAATCCGTCATAATAAATCCCTATCGGCCGAGCGGCTGTACTACTTTCGGCTCGGTTCGGCTAGTAGCTGGAAGGGGAAAGCACTTGCCCCCGAAGTCGTTATGTCTTTCTCTCTCCAACCTTTACTCTATAAATTACGTTCTCTTTTCAATACATTTAAAACGGCATGGGAACATATCGGTGACCAGTACTGTATAGTTCATTAGAGTGATCTCTTCGGACGAGGCGCCTCATATAATTCCGATTGAACTTCATAGGTAAATTCGTTTAATCGGTTAATTAGTATACCTACATATAACAGTTTAACTCTAGGGTGATGAATTGTAAGCATCACATGTAAAAACTATTGAAAACAGCAATTACGAACGGATGACGACTCTCTTAACGATTAAAAAAATTTTCATAAAATAAATGCTTTAAGAGTTTTATAAGATGCGGTTAGCAGTTGTAAACATTTTCAATATACAGGGTGGCCATTTAGTGCGGTCTTGGAAGATTACGGCTAAGGTTTTTAATATTTTGAAATTTTCTTTTTTGCATGGTATAAAACTGCAATAGAGGTACATTCTAAAATTATTTTCGTTTTATACAGGATATTCAAAAGTAGTGAAAAATATCAAAGTTGTGTTTTTTTAAATGGAACGCCCCAGTTTTTTTTGCAATTTTGGATTGCGCGACAAAAATAAATGTTAGTTTGATTAAGGTTTATCTATCCTAAACCTTAAGGATTTTTAAATAATTAAGATTTTGTAAAAATGTAGTGCAATTTTAAAAACCTTGTTTCTAACCAAATTTAAAACGAAATAAGCTGAAGTTCACACCAAGCCTTACGAATGATACATATTTTATGCTACAATCATGAAAATGTAATTTTCTTATACAAAGTGTCTCAAAAATAACTTCAAATATGTATTCGCTTTGTGTGTAAATTCATTTGGAGTGTAATAACTTGCTTAATTTAAATGGAACACCCTATATTTAATTTCTTAAATAAATAGACAGATTTATTGCCAATCGAAAACTATTATACTTTCCTATACCTAAATGTACAGGTTCTCTTCGAAAATTAAGATTCATAAAAAAGTTCCAAATTCTAGTAGTTTTTCTATCAGTTACCATAGTTACCTCTAGGATATTGCCATATTTCTCATTTTTTTTACCTAGACGTCATTACATATGTGGGATCCTATTGGTAGAATTATCCCAGATGCCTATTTCTATTTTTACCTATATTTGAATAGGTGATAAGTTGTTCGTTTCCAAGGTAATAATGATTATTATGTAATAAACAATTCAATAAAAATCATAATAAAAATAACTCTAATTCAAATAATCCTATAAATTTGGGGGCTCAACCATGAGATTTGAGAAGAAAATAAAGTGAAATAAGAAAGAATTTTGAAGACAAACGAATTATAGAACAGTTAATGTGAATAAGTGAATAGATACAATATAGTGAGTGAAATTGAAAAGATTTAAACAGAAAAGATGACTACACTTGGACAAATCGAGGCAATTGCTCATAATTTAAATCAAAGTCAGTTAAAAGCTGTTAAAGCTTTACATATGGTTGTTTACAATATTGAACCTTTACCTCGAAAAGCACGTAAAAATCTTAGAGAATTTTCTGGTTTTCACTTGGATGAAACTTCGGACGCATTTATTCAAAAAGTAAACTACGTTAAACAAAATTTGGAAGAGTATGATTTAGTATCTATTTGTCACATTTTGAATCTAAGTTATGAAGGTACAATAGATGATTTGGCTGAGAGAATCTGTTTGTTTTTAAATGACTTGAATGAAGGAGAAGTTATAAACAATCGGGTAGATGAAGAAGAGCTTGAAGATGAAGAAGAATTGGAAAATGAAGAAGATGAGAAAAGTGACAACGAAGATGTTAATGAAATTGCTACTTCTATACAAAAACCATCATTTGCATCAACCTTCAAAGATGTTGAAGATAGTGTACGACCTTTTGATGGCGCAATGGAGTTTCCAGTGAAACAATGGTTACAAGAGTTTGAAGAAATTTCAAGTATTATGAGTTGGAATGATTTACAAAAATTAATATTTGCGAAAAAATCTTTAAGAGGACTTGCAAAACTCTTTATACAATCAGAAAAAGGAATAAAGAATTGGTCGACTTTAAAGAAGAAATTGATGGACGAATTTAATGTTAAAGTTAATAGTGCGAATATACATAAACTATTGATGAATAGAAAGAAAAGGAAAGACGAAAAAGTTGCAGAATATGTACTAGTCATGAAAGAAATTGCTAGTAGAGCGCGTATTGAAACTGAAGCTGTAATCAAATATATCATTGAAGGCATACCAGACAATTCTTCAAATAAATTTATTTTGTATGGAGCTCGAAACTTTTATGAATTTAAAAAGAAAATTCAAATTTATGAACAAATTCAATTAACTAGCTTGACAGATGTGTCTAGAAATCAAACAAAAATTAGATATTCGAAAACTAAATATGAAGTAAAAGAAGCACAAACTAAAGATGAACCTAAAGATATACGAATAGTACAATGCTTTAATTGTGGTCAACGAGGACACAAACTAACAGATTGTCATTTGAAACATCTTGGAGCTAAATGTTTCAAATGTAGTAAATTTGGCCACAAATCTTTTGAATGTAGAGAAATAGAAAAACCTGAAATCAAAACTGATTCAAAAGCAGTAAAGAAGATAAACATTTCTAAATCTCCTTCGTCTAACAAGACTTACAAAGATGTTACTATTTTAAATGTTCCTTTTAATGCTTTTATTGACATTGGCAGTGATGTACACCTTGTCAGTAAAAAAGCATATCAACGAATTAATGAAATCAAATTTGTAAAAACGAATATGATGTTATATGGTTTTGGAGGATCAGAAGTAAAAGCATTGGGACAATTTACAACTAAACTAAAAATAGACGATGAAGAATTTACTTGTACATTTTATATTGCACCTGATGAATTTCTAGGAGATGATATATTCTTAGGAAATAAACTTTTAGAACAAGCGAATATGACGATTACTAAACGAGAAGGACTAAAAATCTCTAAAGTCAAAGATGAAACTGAAGAAGAAGTGTCAAAAATTATGAAAATTCAAATGGTTAACAATGAACTTGAATTAGAAATTGGTCAAGAAGTAAATGAAGATATCAAAAAAGAAGTTATTCAACTTGTACAGAACTATGAACCAGAGAAGAAGAAAACTACGAACATTCAGATGAAAATAACTCTTTATAATGATATACCTATCTTTCATAGTCCAAGAAGATTACCATTTCATGAACGAAAAATTGTAGATGATCAAGTTGAACAATGGATAACAACTGGAATTATAGAACCATGTAGTTCGGAATATGCTTCACAAGTTGTGGTAGCAAGAAGAAAAAATGGATCACCTAGAATATGTATTGACTATCGAAAAATAGTAAAAGATCGATTTCCCTTGCCGTTTATAGAAGATCAATTGGATCGGTTACAAAGTGCGGAGATTTCTTCTACTATAGATTTGAAAAACGGATTTCTTCATATACCCATACATGAAAATAGTCGTAAGTTTACAGCGTTTGTAACTCATAGAGGTCAATATCAATTTCTAAGAGTGCCTTTTGGTTTATGCAACTCGCCAGCAGTTTTTCAAAGATTTATAAATACCATTTTTAGAGAACTAATCAATGAAGAAGTTACCTTACAATATATGGATGATTTAATCATTCCGGCGGTGAATGAACAAGAAGCATTAAACCGTTTGGAAACCGTTATGTCGACTGCTAGATATTATGGATTAGAAATCAATTTTAAGAAATGTCAATTTATGAAAAGAAATGTTGAATTTCTTGGACACAGGGCAGAAAAAGGGAAATTATTTCCATCAATAGAAAAGACAAAAGCTGTTCAAAATTTTCCTGAACCAAAAACATTAAAACAAGTTCAAAGTTTTTTAGGTTTAACTGGTTACTTTAGGAAATTCATACTCTCATATTCTTTAATTGCTAAACCATTAAGTGATTTAATGAAGAAAAATGCTATATTTAAATTTGGAGAAAAAGAAAAAATAGCATTTTGTGAACTAAAAAAGAAACTTTCAGAAGATCCAGTGCTGAAAATATTCAAGGTAAATTGTGAAACAGAAGTTCATACGGACGCTTCATGTGAGGGTTATGGAGCGATTCTTTTACAAAAGTCGTATGAAGACAACAACTTTCATCCTGTTTATTACATGAGCAAGAAAACATCAGAGGCTGAAAGGAAGTATTGTAGTTACGAATTGGAGGTGTTAGCGATAGTGGAAGCTTTAAAAAAATTCCGTGTATACTTATTGGGATATCCTTTCAAAATTGTTACAGATTGTTCTGCGTTTGAGAAAACAATGAATAAAAGAGATTTGTCTACCAGAGTAGCACGTTGGGTAATGTTATTAGAAGAATTTGATTATATAATCGAACACAGATCTGGATCAAGAATGCAACATGTAGATGCATTAAGCAGAAATTCAGTTTTGATGATCAAAGGAAATGAGCTATATATCAATTTTAAAAAAGCACAAGACGAAGATAATGAAATAAAAGTTATAAAAGAAGTCCTTAAAATAAGACCATACAAGGATTATTTTCTACAAAATGATATTTTACACAAAAAATATGAAGGATACGATATTATTGTTGTGCCTAGGAAATTACAACAACAATTGATAAGAACCATACATGAAGAAGGACATTTTGCTGGTAGAAAAATAGAAGAAAAGATTAGACAAGAATATTACATTCCTGAACTTCGAAAAAAAATTGATGATTGTATTACAAATTGTGTAAAGTGTATTTTAACAAACCGGAAAAGAGGAAAGCAAGAAGGATTCTTACACCCCATTAAAAAAGAAATCATACCGTTACATACTTATCATGTTGACCATTTGGGACCATTAGAATCAACACATAAGAACTATAAGTATATTTTTGCAATAGTGGATGCGTTTACTAAATTCATTTGGTTATACCCTACTAAATCAACGACAAGTACAGAAATTATAGAAAAATTAGAATTACAGAAGAGGACTTTTGGTAATCCATCAGTAATTATATCAGATCGTGGAACAGGATTTACATCAAATTTATTTGAAGAATATTGCAAAAATGAAAATATTGAACATTTCAAAATAACAACGGGATTAGCAAGAGCAAATGGTCAAGTAGAAAGAATGAATTCAATTGTGATAGCTGTTTTGGCAAAATTAAGTATTGATGATCCGACGAAATGGTATAAATTTGTGTATGATGTACAAAGAGTAATGAATTCAACATACCAAAGAAGTATTGGAACAACACCATTTCAACTTATGACAGGTGTCCAAATGAAAACTAGTCAAGATATAAGAATAAAAGAACTTATTGAGAGAGAAATACAGGAAGAATTTGAAGAAACCAAAGATGAATTACATCAGAATGCAAAGAAACAAATTGCCACCATTCATAATGAAAATCAGAAGAATTATAACTTACGAAGAAAAGCTAATCAAATTTACAAGAAAGATGACTTAGTAGCAATAAGAAGAACTCAGGGTGTTTCATAATTGAATGTCAATATTTTAAGGGGCGATTCTTGAGGCTATTTTAAGAAAAAAAGTTTCTATAAACATGGGTCCGCAAAAGTCTCGTAAGAGAGCTACGGTCCTTCGAAAGTGGCCCCCAAGAAATGGTTTTTATTTAATATCTCAGGAACCCTTCGAGATTCAGCGATACAACGTCGCTTACGAGTTATTATTAATAAGGGCTACTATTTTACAATATTGACCAAAACTAATTTGAACCATAGGCGTGCGAAACCTGAGGGGATAGAAGTACATGAACTAAAC